>APFE030785654.1:34533-59123 GCA_000404065.3 Pinus taeda
GAGGAGTTTGGGTATTTTGATGGGGTAGGGTTTGGGGTTTTGTGTTGACCAAATAGTGGAGGGATAGGGGAGAGGGTTTGGCAGTATTTTAGGGCAGGGATTTTAGGAAAAATGAGAGAGGGAGGATGGGAAAAATAATAGGTGAGGGGAAAAGGTGAGTGGAGTGAAACCTTGGCACTAACAAGACATTTTAACAACCCTAGCCATCAATTTCTTGGTGATTTCTTATGGTTGATTTTATACATTTTGATGGCATTGAAACATCTCTATAAACACCCTATCATTGACAAAATTTGATGAGCAAGTGATTTTAAAGAACCTACCCCTCAAGTTGATAGGCTTCACCAAAATTTGGGAGTGTTTGGGCACTTGTTTTGGCCCTTGTTTGTATGCGCTGCGCGCAAAGCCTAGTGCACCGCGCCTTGTGTATGCGCCGCACCCTTCGAAATTTGCATTGTGGGTAGGCTGCGTGTGCGTCGCGCTCTTGGTTATATGAGCCACGCCCTCCAAAGCCGCCTCCAACTCGCTCAATCACTCACCTATGTACACTCATGCCTTCATAATGCTTCTCCAAGGCTTGTAATAGCACAATGCCTTTGTTTTAGACAAAAAATTGTATATATAGCCTTGGAAGAGATGGGTTTAATTTTTGCCTCTTCAAAACCCATTTTTCTAATGTTTGAGTTTTGCACTTTTTCACTAACTTTAAAACACACTGATTTTCACTTTCCTTTTGAAATTTTAGCTCGAATGATGCAATTTTCGGCACTCTTTGCAAGGATTGCACGACAAGACATTTCGCCACGGAAACCATGACTGCATCTGAAAAAATCAACTGGCGACTTTTTGAAAATTTTGTCATAAATGACACTGTTTGACTTTTCTTCAAAACAAATTTTTGAAGAATAGTCTGAGTCTACCCGCATGATGATGAAGCTCTCTGAACGATAACTATGTAAGGGCCTCACTCTGGCCTACATGGCTTTACTGGACATGTTCAAAGACCAAATTGATGAATTCCTAGACCTAGACCTCGAAATGACCTTTGTCCTTTAATGGACCAGACCTTAACTGTCATGGACTTTGCTGATGATTGACAAAAGATCTAAGCCAGCACGAGCCAGACATGAGAGGGAATGACTATCATGACCTTCTCTGTCAGATTATGGCATGCCCATAGCGCAATGCAACTGGGAGAATGGAGAGGGACACCTAAACATGAAGTGCATAAAGAGTTTTGATCTCTGATGGAGGACTGACCAGACTGACTCTAACATTGGCTCCAATGGGGGATGGTAACTCCAGCTCCTTGGAGGTGCCAAGAACTGCAGATCTTTGGGTGAGCAGACAGTGTCTTCGTCCATTGGGCTATGGAGTCCATTATTCTGACAAACCAACATGACTCAATTTATTGACTAAAACTTGACTAAAACTCACTCAATGCAAAATGACATGACTAAAAAAACTTGACTTTAACAAACTAACTCAAAATACTAAGAACTGAACTTAAAACTTAAAGCTTGGTGGTAGTACATGACCACCTGCATTTCTTACAAGACTATATATCATCAAACTATATCAAACTGCCAATGTAACCAATCAAGAAGATGGCTTCTTGACTGATTCTTCCGATCAGATCTTCTGGTCAAAAATTGATACTAGTAACTGGGCATCCAAAAACATAATTGGCCATGATCTCCTTCATCACTGAATACTGCAATAATGACCTTCATTGTTGTCTGCAACAAATCTGCCATTGGATCATGAAGAACATAAGGTATTTCCTCCTGCTGAAGAAACAAGGTGTCGTTTTCTTGTGATGCTGATCTCTTTTCATAAATAAGAGTAGGTTCTTGGTCTTCAAACAATTTTGGACAAGTGGATGAACACATCTCCTTTTCAAAGAACATTTCAAAACATGAGACATATGAGGAGGAATCTGAAGGGAATCCTAAATGGTATGATTTTCTGTAGTCTGAATACACTATAGGTCATCTTCATATGATATGACAGCCAGATTGTCTTTGCATTCATCAATAATGAGAAAAGAAACTTCAAATGATTCTTGAAACCCAACACAATCATTTATATCATCTACCATAAATTCGCCCAGAGATTTTTCACTTACTTGAACAAAGATTTCATCTTGCTATTCATAGAGGGAATGAGCTACCTCCTCATGAAGATCTAGTTCTGGTGAGATAAGGTCAGTTAGGTATGTACCTCTGTTTTCTCCATTTGAGGTAGCCTCAACCATGCAACTCTCTTTTTCCTCCTCACCATTTGTCTCTTGATCTGATTTATCATCCCCATTATCATTTTCTTGCATATAATCTTTTATTTCCACCAGATCTGAAACAAAACTTTTTCTTACATCATTTCCAGCCATATGGAAATCTTTAGCTTGCTGGTCTATAAAGCTACCCATAGGACTGTCATCCTTTTCAAAAGAGGAAAAATTTCCACCAACACTTTCTTGACCATGTGTGAACTGTAAATCTGCTTTAGCTTGAGCTGGAACATGATCGTGCAAGAGTTGATCTATCTCGTCTTCAGACAAAGGAGATAAGACCTTTTGTTTCCTTTGGCTCAAACAGTGATTGTCTTCATTAATTTCAAGTGAAGGTGTATACAAATTTTCCTCATACTGCTGATCTATTTCATGTAATTCATGTTGACTGTCAAGATGCAAAATTCCTTCATTTTCCACCGTACAAAGATCTTGATTCTGCTGCAAAGTTTCCTGAACATCTTGATGGGACTCCTCTAGTTTCTCTTCAGGTTGCTGAAATGGATTCTCGTACAAGGCTTCCATGATCTCATCATCCATAAAATTATCATCCTCATAGTATTTTTCAAGGCTTTCAATAAAATTAGAGTCATGTTTGCAACAGTCATGAACTAGATTTAATGATGGATAAGAGTCTTCGTATCTTTCAATGAATAGGGCATGAAAATCTTTTAGACAGTAAATACAAGCAGCGGGAAAACTTTCATACCAAGATTGGGCTTCACCTTCTAGAGTGGCCATGAATATCTTCATTAAGCAATCTTCAGGAAAATCAACCTTCAACTTGCGAATATGCAAGTGAAATCGAACTAGATGTAAAGTAGCGTCCTTCTTACCATCATCTTTAAACGTAGGTAGATTCCTTGACCAATCTACCTTCGGAATTTTATTTGGAAAGCCTGGAATGTGATCTCGGCTCATGGGAGCGTATCTTCTTGCAATCCGCTCCATTTTAAAAAATCTCAAAGCTACTGATCCCTCTGCAGTGGAGTCACCATGAAGCACTGGTTGTTGTATTCTTCAGTGAAAGGAGTCACCAGGTGAATTATTTCAACCGTCTTCTTATGTTTGATCGTTGTTCACCATCAACCGTCAGATCTAAACTTGAGATATGTCCTGGGGCAAGACAATCTACAAGCAAACCATTTTTCCCCAGTGGAGTCATCACTATGTTAGCACCTAAATCTGCCTTAGGCTTAAAGAAGGCAAAATTTAGGGTAACCACAAACCACGCTCAGTCTGGTAGCTAGCCCTACCAGAACAGGAGAGGGCTCTCTCCAAGTCACACTGAATGAATAGATAAACGAAAAGGCCTGAGATGACTTACAGTGAACTATTTATCTTAGGCTAGTAAGTGAATATGGATACAAGAAGTGATTTTTATGAATGACTGTGTTTTTGGGATGGTATGGGACCAATGGACCTCAATGAACAGAGAACTTAATACAAAGGCACAGATTACTTCGTGAGGCAAGATAGGCGGAAAGCCTAGCAATTTAGTTTAAGATAACATGGAATGGAAAGATTGATTAAGAGGGTGAAAAGGGCATGGACAACATGAATCCTTTTCAACAGAAGAATGAACATTGAACATGAAATTTTCCCATAGGCAGAGCAATAAAATTGAATCCTACCTTAGCTAACTTAGAAAATTTCACTGGAAAGGAATATGAAATGAGCTATGAAACATAACAAGATACATATGAAACATAAGAGACACATTTTCTACACTCACAACCACATGAATCTCATGAAACAGAGCCACTGCCTTTTATTAATCCTCTGTCAAAAATATACAATGCAGAAACAAAGTTTCTTTCCCATAGTCTCGCAGAAGTTATAAGCTAATGAACCCTTTGCAAATGGTTTGCATACAATATATAGAATGTGCCATGAAGAGATAGAACGCCCAAGGGTTGGGGAGTTACTCAAATCATTACAAAATAAAGGTGGAGAGCCAAACATCAGCTACAGGTGCAGCGCCATAAACATGACAAATGGCTTGGGTGACCCTTTGCCTTCTTTTGACACTTGGATAGATGCCCATATGGAGTGAAAATTCTTTAAAAGCCACCTTTGGTGCTGAAAAAATGAGGTGTAGATGAGGGGGCCCACTTATGAAAATTCGAGAAGCGAAATTTCGCGAAACAGAGGCATTTTGGGCCTTTTTTCCTATATGCATCACGCCCTTTTCTGTATGTGTCGCGCCACTTTAAGGATAGTTTGGAGGCACTTGAAAAAGTCCAAAATGTCCCCAAGTGTGCTCGTTGGAAAGCTTGTCTTGTCTACTTTCCAACCCAAGTGGAATTTTTGAATTTGGAGCTCATTTTACCCTCCAAATCATCATTCTCCCAAGACTGCTTCCTGTGTGTCAAAATAGGGGCAGTGAGGCCATTTTTTGGGTGTTTTTGACCTCCTAGAGACTAAAATCATGCCCAAATCTCTTGCCCGAGTGCCAGTAGTCGTGATTTTGCATGATGAATCCAAAAATGTAAACCATTTCTCATTTGGAGCTCCCAATCCTATGCGTCGTGCAGGTGGCGCAACGCGTATAGAGGAAAAACCTGTGTTTGTGCCAAAAAATTTCCATGCGACCAAAATTGTCCCAAATTTCTTGAAATTTGGGCTAGAGGTTCTCTAAGAGGCACTATGTGGGGCTACAGAAGCTTCAGCCATGATTCGAAGTCGATCTTGCTCTTTTCCTCTTTTGTTGCTCTGCTCAGTTTGGCCTTCAAGCTCCCTATTCGGGCCTTTGCGCTCATGCTCCGTGCCCTGTAATGACAAGCTATCCTCCTCAATATGGTTTTGTCCCTATTGGCCTTCTCCAGCAGTCTCTCCAAGTGTATATGGACCCGCTCTAACCAAGACTCACGGTCGTTGTTGATCTCTTGCTCCAAGGTAGTGAGCTCAATCCTCCTTTGTTGGGCAGCTTGTCGATTTTCACGGATGCTTTGCAGCTCCATGATCGCCTGCTGGTCCTCAAGTTGTTTGTTCCTCTACTCCAGATACTTGATGACCCATATGGCCCTCTCCATATTGAGTATCAAGTCTTGGATCTCCGAGTCCTGCTCCTGAATGGTCATCCTAAGTTTGGCATTTTCTGCCTCTGCCTCATCATCCTGAATGAGGATAACATCAGTCTCCTGTACACCTGATGGCCCCTCATCATGGATGGGCTTATTGCCCTTGTTCAGTACCTGTTTAGTCAATGCCGAAAGCGAGGCCCCTTCCACCCTGGGTGGAGATAACACTCGCTTTGCTGCTGCAAACAAGTGCCTACTGCCTCTCTGATATGTAACGAAAACTGGCATGGTAGTGGTCTCATGGTGCTCATGCTGATGAGAAGGACCACCCAACTCCTGCTCTGGCTCTGATAGTGCTTGTGATGTGCTAAGGAAATCACGGGAAATGAAGTCCTCCCAAGCAATGCCCTGCAATCCCAGTTGATGATCTACCAAAATCCGGATAAGAGCAAAGTGAAACACACTGTTAAGCTACTACTAGGGGGTATTATGCAGCATGAAGGTGTTCATCCTCTCTATGTTCCTACATATGAAAAATGGGAGGTTCATCATCCTCACCCTGGTGAAGTGCATGAGCAACCAGATGTGATAGGCATACAGTCGAGAGAACCTCCCCTCACAGCTGAAGTATTTCATGATTAATCTCATGAGTGGACCATACTCATCTTTCAAGTATCTAAAGGGAAAGACTCTTGTGAGCCCATTCAAGAATCTGGCTTTGATGTAAGGCTCATAGTGTTACCTATCCACCCTCTTCTTCTTATGCCACTGTTCTCCAACATTTGGTATACCTGTTGCCACTGATATAGCTTCGGGTGTCAATGTGAAAGTGACCCCGGCCAAGATAGATTGACCTCCATGTAGATGAAGCACAAATAAACGGGCCAACTCATGATGAACTCTAACATTTGCCACCCTTTGACAAAATTCAAAACATGATAGGTGTTGGAAGCATGACATGGCAAGAGGGCATTCTTGTAACTCAGTGAGGGTAGTGGGTTCATCCCTGACATGTTTTCCACTCTTGTGGTGTCTCCTGGGAGCCTGCTCTTCTGAGGATGAGTCACTCTGTGTCTCCATCTCATACTCAGATGAATGTTGTGATGTCATGATTGCAATGTGGACTGTGATTAGGCTGCCCTTTTGATGATGGTGTGAGGATGGGCGCCTTTGTAATATCTGTTACCAAGGGGAACAATGAAATAGGGAGTGTTAGGAAGGGAGTGATGAAATGGGGATAGGGGTTATAGGGAGAAATTTGTTAGGGATATGGGAGGAGTTTGGGTATTTTTATGGGGTAGGGTTTGGGGTTTTGTGTTGACCAAATAGTGGAGGGATAGGGGAGAGGGTTTGGTAGTAATTTAGGGCAGGGGTTTTAGGAAAAATGATAAAGGGAGGATGGGAAAAATGATAGGTGAGGGGAAAAAGGTGAGTGGAATGAGACCTTGGCACTAATAACACATTTTAACAACCCTAGCCATCAATTTCTTGGTGATTTCTTATGGTTGACTTTATGCATTTTGGTGACATTCAAACATCTCAATAAACACAATATCATTAACAAAATTTGATGAGCAAGTGATTTTAAAGAGCCTACCTCTCAATTTGATAGGCTTCACCAAAATTTGGAAGTGATTGGAAATTGTTTTGGCCCTTGTCTGTGTGCGCCGCGCGCAAAGCCCAGTGCGTCGCGCCCTAGGTATGCGCCGCACCCTTAGAAAAATTGAACTGTGGGCAGGTTGCATGTGCGTCGCGCTCCTGGGTATATGCGCTGCACCCTCTAAAACCACCTCCAACTCACTTAAACGCTCACCAATGCACACTCACACCTTTACAATGCTTCTCCAAGGCTTGTAATAGCACAATGCCTTTGGTTTTGATAAAAATTTGTATATATAGCCTTGGAAGAGATGGGTTTAATTTTTGCCTCTTCAAAAACCCATTTTTCTAATGTTATGTTTTGCACTTTTTTCAGTGACTTCAAAACACACTGATTTTCACTTTCCCTTTGAAATTTTAGCTCAAATGATGAAATTTTCGGCACTCTTTGCAGGGATTGCATGATAGGACATTTGGCTACGGAAACCATGACTGCATTTGAAAAAATCAACTAGCGACTTTTTTGAAAATTTTGTCATAAATGACACTGTTTGACTTTTCTTCAAAACAGAGTTTTGAAGAAGAGTCGAAGTCTATCCGCATGACGATGAAACTCTCTGAACCATAACTGTGTAAGGGCCTCACTCTGGCCTGCATGGCTTTACTGGACATGTTCAAAGACCAAATTGATGAATTCCTAGACCTAGACCTCGAAATGACCTTTGTCCTTTAAAGGACCAGACCTTCACTGTCATGGACTTTGATGATTATTAACAAAATACCTGAGCCAGCAGGATCCAGACATGAGGGGGAATGACTGTCATGACCTTCTCCATCAGATTATGGCATGCCCCTAGCGGAATGCAGCTGGGAGAATGGAGCGGGACACCTAAACATGAAATGCATAAAGAGTTTTGATCTCTGACGAAGGACTGACCAGACCAACTCTAACAGATCTAACCCAGAACTCTATGAGGAAATCTCAAGGTAGGAAGTCTTACCTATCAAAGGCTCAAGTGAAAGCAAAGTTTGACGTGGCGGATGGTAAACAAATGTCTATTCCTAGGGTGCTTAGAGCTGTGAAACCCTGTGAGGAGGTGATAAAATGATCTTTCTTTGTTGGAACTACAGGGTTTTAGCCAGTAAACCCAAAAAACTGGCTCTAAAGGAGATGGTTTAGCGTTGTAACCCAAATGCCCTCATGTTGCAAGAAACTTTAGGCATGAGCCTGGAAGCTTCGTCAACTCTTAGTTCTATTCTCCCGGGTTGGCATTTTCAAGCCTTGGATTCCATTGGTCACTGAGGAGGCCTAGCTATAGGCTTTAGGGAAGGAAGATTGAAATTAGTAAACCTGTGGGGGATGGAACATGTGTTGGGGATGGAAGTTCAGTCCCTTGATTTCGGGTTCCCTTTAATGATTTTAAATATTTACGGGCTGTGCCAGGAGAGAGTCTCCTTTTGGAATGACCTCCTGTCTAAATCGGTGATGGGAAGCCAAAATCTTGTGATAGGTGGAGACCTAAATTTCTCTATTGGGAATATTGAGACTTGGGGGCCTTTAGCCAGAGAAGACCCGCTTTTAGATTTCTTCATGAATGCCCTCATCTCACATAATCTGATAGATGTAAACCTTTTAAAATTAAAACCCACCTGGAGAAACCGTAGAACAGGTGAAGCTAGAATTGCAAAAAGATTGGATCGTTTCCTCCTCTGTGAAGATTTAGCTTCCAGAATTTCGGTTTTCTGGCAATGGGTGGGAGAGGGTGGTAACTCGGATCATTTTCCAGTTCTTCTTGAGCTCTCCAAGCCTCCCCTTAAGCCAGCAGCTCCCTTCAAATTCAACGCATCTTGGCTGCAGGAGGAATCCTTCAATAAGCTTTTTAGAGAAACTTGGAGAACTCCGTGTAGGAGCTCTATGGAGGATAAGAGTTTCCTCTTCATGGAAAATTTGAAAAGACTGAAGAAAGCCACATTGGAATGGGCGAAGAATAGGAAGCAGAAACAGAATGAGGATCTAATCAAAATCGACATGGAACTTGGGGAATTGGAAAATCCTGAATCGAATGGCTATGAATCTCAGGAGTCAAATGATAGAATTTTGTTGCTAGAAAAACATAGAAGTCAAATCCTTCTGGCCAAAGAAGAGGAATGGAGGTTGAAAAGTAGGGTGATTTCGCTGAAGGTTAGAGATGAAAACACAAAAAAATTTCACAATTATGCAAAAGGGAGGAAGATAACAAATACCATCTGGAAGCTCAGGAATGAAGAAGGCAGAGAGGCCAATACCTTTGAATCTCTCTCGTGCATGGGAAGAATCCATTTCCAAAATTTATTCATTGATCAAGGGGAGACAACATTAGCAGAGGTTATCAGAACCGCTCAATGTTTTCCCCGGTATGTGGAGGAGGAAGAAGCGAAGAGTTTGATGGGAGAGGTCACAAAGGAGGAAGTCGAAAGCATTATAAAATCTATGGCTAAAGACAAAAGCCCAAGTCCAGATGGGTGGACTATAGAGCTCTTCCAGCACTTTTTTTATTTGATTGGTTCAGAATTAACAGAGGTGGTTGAGGAATCCAGGAGGAAAGGTATGGTCTATCCTCCTTTCAACTCAACCTTTATAGCCCTTATTCCTAAAAAAGAAGAACCAGGATCATTTGAAGACTTCAGGCCTATATCTCTTTGTAATAACATTTATAAAATCATAGCAAAAGTGATCTTTTTCGTTTAAAGCCGATTCTGTCAAGATGCATTTCAAATGAATAGTTTGGATTTTTGGATGGGCACCAGATTCATGAAGCCATTGGGGTGGCTCAAGAGAAAATTCACAGCGTTAAGCAGATGAAAAGGAAAGGAGCAGTGGTGAAAATCGATCTCTCAAAAGCCTATGACAGAATCAGATGGACCTATCTCAGGATGTTCTTAACACATCTGGGCTTCAAAGTTGACTTTATCAACTGGATCATGGGGTGTATCACCAGTGTCAGTTTTGCGGTCCTAATTAATGGAGTAGCCTCTACTGTCTTCAAAGGGCAAAGAGGTTTAAGACAAGGATGCCCTTTGTCTCCTTTGCTTTTCCTTCTGGTTGCATAGGGGTTGAGCCAATTAATTTTGAAAGCCAAAAGGGAAGGAACTGTGAAAGGTTTGGAAGTTGCAGTCAATTTGTTCATCTCGCACCTTCTCTTTGTTGATGGCATCTTACTTTTCAGTAATGGGAATATGTCAGAAATCAAGGAGCTCAAGAGGATTCTTGAGCTATTCATGAAAGTTATAGGGATGCAAGTGAATTATCGGAAATCTCAACTAATTTTGGAAGGATTTAATAGACAGGAGAAAAGCCAAATTACCTCAATTCTTCCTTTTGATGTTTATAAACTCAAATATCCTTTCAAATATATTGGGTTTTGGCTGAAACTGAATAATTATAGGAAACAGGACTGGAATTACTGCTAGCTAAAATTGAAGCTAGAATATCTCATTGGAGTTTCAAGTGGCTCTCTAGAGCAGGAAGGCTAACTTTAATCAAATCGGTCCACTTAACAATTCCAGTTTATTGGGTTGTGTTGACATGGGTACCTAAAGGAATATTGGAAAGGATAAGAAGGATTTGTAGTAGATTTCTCTGGGCAGGATCAAAGGAAGCTTCAGTGCTCCTTTGGGTCGCCTGGGAGAAAGTGGCAAGACCTAAAGAATGGGGAGGGTGGGGAATTAAAGACCTCACTAATTTTTGGACCCTCTCTGGCAGCTAAATCAGGGTGGAGAATCATTAAAATGGAAAATCTTTGGACGAAAGTGGTGAAACTGAAATACATTGACCCTACCCCGATAGAAGATTGGTTAGGGAATCCCAATAAGAAAGGAGGGAATGTGTTGGTGGTCTGGAAGGCTATTATAGAGGCCTTCAAGATTAGTGAGCAAGGTTTGTCGTGGCAGATTGGAAATGAGGAAAATCTTCGGATAGGAAGGGATCCTTGGGTAGGGTGCAATGGGAATTTTGCTCTATCCCTGGGTCTTATCAGGCACCTAGAATCCAAAGGAATTCTTTTCCTTAATCAGGTAGAGAAAATTGGTCATTCAACAATCTGGGGATAAGCATGGAAATCGGGAGAGGAATTGGATCTCCGACCCCATTGGTGGAACGAGTGGAAGGTCTACATCCAAGAACTCTCCAAATCAAATGTAAGGCTTAAAGATAGACTGGATCACCTGGTGTGGGCCCATGCTGATTCTGGATCCTATACTCCAAAATTTGGGTACAAGTTCCTCATGTCAAAGAAAGGATGGGGAGATCCAGAATGGTGGGAAAAGTCATTATGGAAGTTAAAATGCCCTGCAAAAGCTAGACTCTTCTTCTGGTGTATTCTAAAAGAAAAAGTCCCTACATGGTACATCCTCCAATCCAAGTATAAGTCAGGTCCGGGGATATGTTCTCTATGCAAAAATGATTCTGAAACTATAAGGCATCTATTTATAGATTGTCCTGTAGTGAAAAAAGTGTGGGTGGAGGTTGAGAAGCTCATTCAAAAATCGGTAGCCTGGGAGGGGGAAAACATCTCTAATGTATGGTACAAATGGTGGCGCTTATATCCAGAGGGGAAATTGCGGAATTTACCTCCAATCATTTCATGGGGCATCTAGATTACCAGAAACAGATGCATCTTTTTGGATAAGGAAACCTCTGTTGAGTCAATTGCCATAAAATGTACATCTATTTACTCAAACATCCCCGATTCAGAAGAGGAGAGGAATCCCAGACAGGTTAGAGAGGAACAAATCAAGGAAGGAGTTCCATGGGCTTATTTTGATGGGGCTTCTTAGAACAATAAAGCAGGAGCAGGATTGGTCATTCATCTAAATGAAAGACAGGCGCTAAAAGCATCCGTGGGTTTAGGCACTGGCTCAAATAAATTCGCAGAGTTATCTGCACTAAAGCTGCTCCTATGTTGGCTTATCCACAGGAACATCTTCACAGTTCAGATTTTTGGGGATTCTTTTAATGTTATTAAATGGGCTAATGAGCAATGTAGACGTCAAAACTATATCTTGAGACCTTTATTAGAAGAGATTGAGAACTTAAATCTTACTTTTAATGTTTTCTCTCTACGCCACATCTACAGGGAGCGCAAAGATTCAGCAGACAGGCTTTCTAAAGAAGGTTTACAACAAGATTTGGGCAGCTGGAGAATAGTGGAGGAGAAAAATGGACAGATCCATGTCTCGGATCAACCTCCTTACTCATAGAATGATATATTTATGGAGACTTAGCAGGCTTGTCAAAGTCGTTTCTTTTTTGTAAACAGCTGAAATGGTTTTCTTTTTGTAAAACTGTTTCTTGTTCTTCTGCATGACTTGTGCATCTATTTTCTGTTTGGGTTGTTTTTCCTCGGAAGAGGAGACCTTGGAAATAGATGCTCGTTGTTGTTTTTGTCATGGATATACAACATATGAAAAATTGTTTTCTTTTTTGATGGTTCTGGGGATGGGAGTTGTTTTCTTCATTATGAGGAGGCTCACGTTTTCTCGGGGATCCCTATCTCTCTTAGTTTTGGACAGGAAGAGTAGCCTCTTCTTGCAGAGCTTTATGATGCTCAATCATACAACAAACAGAATGCTCCGACATATGCTATGTAACTTTTTATTCTGTTTATAAAAAGTTCGATTTTTTCTTTGGAAAAAAAAAGGCTTGTAGTCTATTAAAATTTAGTATTTTGTATAGAACAAGGCTTGTAGTCTATTAACTTTAGTGAGTTCCAAATCGAACTATAAGCCTCATAAGGCTTAAAGGAAGTAATTTAAAAGAAAATTTTCAATAATCAGGTAGAGTGATGAATTGTCTTCACATAACCGCATCCAAGCAAAGCAAAAACCAAGAGTTGGGGAAACTCCGACTTGGTAAGTGAAATAAGTAAGTCGAGAAAAAGATCCATATTGTGGTGAGAAAAGATATGAAAAATAGAAAGATTGTAATCAAACTTGTACTTGCCCAAAAATCAACTAAAATTAGTTTAGTTAACTTGCAAAGAAAATTTTGAACAAGAGGAATGAATAGAGTTAATAAGCAAGAATAATTTTCGTAGCAAAATGGTTTCAAGAGAATACCTGAATATATCATTGGATATCTTCACACTCTTCCTACCTGTACAGTGAGAGACATAAACTATTAACCATTATACGTAAAAGAATCAAGGATAAAATACAAAGGGCGACTTTGTCGTACCAAAGGAAATAAGTAACTTTTTTAAACTCAAAAAACTGAGTTTATATATATATATATATATATGAGGAAGCTGACATTTCTGTCAAGGGAATAAGATTTTGAATATGAAAACGGAAGCAAAAACTTTAATAAACAAATCATTGGTAAACAAGAGTATAAAGCTCCAATTCCAATTAAAAAGAATGGTGTGTGCGAGAACGATGATTACAATCAATAGAAAGACAATGCTAATTACTGGATGCTTAGGATTTGATGGTAAAAACCCTAGTAAGTAAATAATCATAATTGTGCCATCCCATAGCTTGAAGGAAAAACAAAAGACCCAGTCAGAATTTCTACAAAAAATTGTCAAAATATTAAACATAAAATACCATTCAAACCTTGCTAAGGAATTTGATTAAAAAGAACGGATAATAATCTTCAAACGATCATCATATCACCTTTGTATTAAACATAATAACATAAGTGTTTGAAGGATAAAAAGGCAAACCAAAATAAATCCCAAAACATAACTCAATAAATCAGTAAACATGACTCTCTACTTTGATGAGAACGTAAGAACCGCAAATGGGGTTTTGAATACATTAGCCAAACACCAAAGAAGTTGCACCTTCGAGAGTATGAAACCCTTTCTCCAACAAGTGTCAACGAAATAAGTATGCCAAAGAAAAAAAAAATATTGTGAATCAGTTTTATACCAACTCTATTTCAAATAAAAAACCCATGATCAAATCATATTAACTCTATAGAACAAATGAAAAGCTAAATCTCATCTCAATCTATTTGCAATCATGGTTAAAAAGTATTGAGATTGTGTGACCAACAATTGTTTGACCTTGGGTCGAATACAACCAGAATAGAAACCCTCTATAGGAAATTTTGAAAAGCATTACAAGAAAAATAATTTTCCAATGAAGAGGGAAAACTCTATCAACCTACAAATGCAAATAGAGCGAAACCATTAGAGAAATAATAAAGCAACAGATATATAATGCAAAGAAGTTAAAAAAAAAAAAATGAAAATTTGCTAGAGAAAGTTTTGAAGCTTCACAGAAAAAACTGAATACATCAAGCAGATGAAAAAACAATCTGTCCCATAAATTATCTTTAACCTCGTGAACGTTAAAATAATTTCTTTCTTTCTATACCTACACAACAAGTTGCTACAAAGCTATAAAATAACACTTCCATTCAATAAGTGAGAATATTAACACTATATTACTAACATATATGTGGAACACTATATTTCTAACATGTATGTCCATGGGAAAGATTTGAGAAAAAAACATTAAAAAAAAAAAAAACAACAACAACAACTCTATAACCCTGGTCTCATATCGACGGAAGCCACACATGAAAAGTAAGAGAAATGAATAGGGTTTTGACCAACAAAAATTCATTACACCATTGAAAAACCCTAGATGTTTTATGACCGTCGATCACGCATGATTAATCCTTGGAAGTCGATCTAGTAGGTCGAAAACAAAACACATGGCTACTATGTATACATGCCACGTGGATACTACAAATAGATCATACTACAAATGGCGAGCCAAATGTCAAACACATTAATACCACATTCAAACGCCGAAGCGAGGCCTTATTGTTTATATAATGAATTTAATGTTAGTTTAATGCAACGAAAAATTATGACTATAGGGGAAATTGTTATATGCCCCTTGCTGCTAGTATTATATTATATGCTCTTTCAATACTATGAATGAAACTTGAACATAATACAAGATCACTATTATCAAAGTTACTATATTGGTAAGAAAATGGGACATATGTGAAAGTGAAACACATCAAAATTAAATAGGGTATATGAACCCAATTTTAAAGAATAGAACAATGAAATATAAACATTAATCTTAATACCTGACCGACATAATATTTACAAAGTGTATAGAGGAAAGATCTCAATATTAGATTAACAAAAACAATGTTTTAAGATCTTTAAAGAGAGATAAAGTTTAAATTATATATATATATATATATAATATATATATCCTTAGGTAGTATGTGAGCAATTTAGTTGAGTATAAGTTATTAATGCTTCAAATTTGGAATAAAATAAGAATACACGTAAGAATTTAATATTGTCCAATTTTATTATTTATGAAGAGAGATGGAATTAATAGAGATGAAGGTATTTCTTAGTTAAAAGAAGAAGAAAAAATATTGTGTGACAGGTTCATTATATTGTGATTGAGGGTTTGTGGATGATCTAGAGTTTGGTTTTCTTTGAATTTTTTAGCAATGGACTTCTCATTGCAAATTTTTTGATAAGTTTTTCTAGAGATGATGAAATCAAATTCTATCAAAGATACATTTGAGATATTGAAGAGGCATTTTCATTAATATAAGATAATATCTCTGTAATCATCTTTCGAGTGAGATAATTATTCTTCAAACTCATGGTATGTGTGGTGACATTGCTACGCACACACGCTTGACTTCAATCGTGGATATCTCTGGAAACATGAAACTAAATAAAATTACATTAAAAACCCATTTTAGTTGATGTAAAATCCTTAACAAATGAGCTATTATGCACCCTCTAAAGTACTTTGTAGAGATCATGGAACCTACATGAAGTTCGTTGACGATTTCTACCATGTGTTCCATCTATTATTATGCTTCTATGGTTGCCATACCATTGTGGGAAAGTTGAAAAATAGTTAAAATGAGGTCACCTAACCTTCTAGATGTTTCCTACCTAATTTTTTTAAGTTATACCATGGTTGCATAAATCTGTAATAGTAGTGAATTTGAGAGCACCAAGTGCAGAGGGCCTAAAGGATGCCAAGGGTTTCTAAAGCAACATGGGTTGTTGTAAAGGTCATGGAACCTTCATTTTATAGATTAATGGACGTAGTGAGTCCATGTAAACATACTCTTGTAGTGGTGAATGAAGGTCTGAGAGTAGAAAACCCTATAATGCTTATGGACCAACTGTGATACTTAAAATGTATGGCCTAGAAAATGGACTCTAAAGGTGCCAAAAGGAGGTTGGAGATTGTTGCAAAACTTTGGAACCTAAATGTACTTCAAACCCTAGTTCCCATGGAGTAGTAACCTGCTTTAATACCAAGCATCCAAATCTTTAGGGCTAAGATCTAGAAAGCTTAAAGGCTGAGAGAGGTGGAGAGAAAACATACAAAGATGCCATGAAACTAATCGTGAGAACATAATTTGATGAAAAAAAAAAAAAAAAATTAAATACATCACAAAAATATGAAGGGAGAGAGAGAGAGATAGAGAGAGAGAACTGCAAAATAAAGATTCCATTAAGAAGAACCATTAGATGCAATGAGGCCAATCTTGTTATCTCTCCTTCTTGACCTTCACTCTCTTACCATTGCCTTCTTATAAGGTGTTATGTTGACAGAGACAACTTTAATTAGGTTTTACTTTGCCAGTTACTCTCATTCCAAAATGCACACAGCCTAAAACTTTCCAGGATTTTAGACATATTTCTCCTTTCAACATCTCTTGTAAGTTATTATCTAAGATTATCGCCAACATGCTTAAGGTGCGACTTTTAGATTACATCTCTCTTGGACAATTCATATTTCTCCCAAATAGGCAAATTCATGATGTTGTTGCAGTTGCTCAGAAATGCCTACATTCTACAAAATCCAAGCACAAGGAGGCTATTATATTAAAATTAAACCTTTACAAGGCATATGACAGTGTGGACTAGGATTTCCTCTGTTTGATCCTATACAAAATCAGCCTCTCTGCTAACATGATTGAATGGATCATGTCGTGTGTTACATCGGTAAGTTACGTTGTCCTCATTAATGATATTCCATCGAATTCTTTCCGGTAAAATTATGTGCCAAGGTTTTTCCCTATCACCTCTTTTATTTCTATTATTCATTGACAGGTTAAGTCAACTCATTAAGATGACACAGATGGACGAAGTTTTTTCAGGTTTAAATATCTCTTGAAACATTTTTGTCTCTCACCTTCTATTTGTAGACGACGTTCTACTAATTGTTCGAGTATCAGTTGACCAATGGTACAAAATCTTCCACATTATTTAGAAATTTGATGATGCATCAAGGATAATCATGAATAAATTGAATCCATAGATTATATTTTCCTCCAGAGATTACCATCATTTTTTGGAGATTACGGAATTCTTTGGAATTGACATCGCTCCTTTGGATCAACGCTTCAAAAATCTAGGATTCATCTTGAAGCCAAACATATATTTGGTTAAGGACTGGTTGTGGATTGTCAAAAAAATCGAGGACATACTGACCTCTTGGTTGCACAGGTGGATTTTGAGTAGTGGTAGGTTCATTCTCACTCAAGTAGTTCTTAAAAATATTGCAATTTATTGTTTCCTTATTTTCACTGGCATAAGTTATTATTAAGAAAATTAATGCCATCATTTCAAATTTTATATGGTCTAGGTCAAGGGGCAATAAAAAATTTCATCTAGTTAGTTTGAAAGAAATATCCCAGCGGAAGGAATGAGGAGGATGGGGTTGAGGCATTTAGACATATTTGGTTGGTCTTTCTTAACTAAGAGTTTGTGGTGTGCCATTTTTGGGAGCGAAATTTGGTGACAAATCATTAAGGATAAGTATTTAAAACATCAGGATCCTATATCATGGATTCGATAGGGTGGTCCATCCCCAAAGAACGCCTCTATTATTTGGATGGGATTCTTGGAAATTAAGAAGTGGTTCTTCGACAATTTACAATGGGAAATCAATGATGAGACACATGTTGAGATTGGTGTAGATCCAATATGTGGTTTCTTAGGTGTTCATACTTTGTCAGTCGAAATTATTCACTAGCTACATGATATGGAAATTAAACATATATATCATGTTAACTCAGCGTCGAATATTTACTCGCATGGTCCGCCATGCATGCTTCGGCTCTGGGTTTGGAGGGTAATTAGGCAGTTATTTGGGAGGATTATATAAATAAATTATATATGTTTCTCAGAAATTTGTTGGTGATAATCACATCAAAATTCATTTGTCGACGCGTTTCGAACCAACCAGTGTGGTTCATCGTGAGGAAAAGATGAAGAATTAGATCATGGCAACAGGTTAAATAGAGAGATTGGGAGGGGAGATAAATCATTCCAACGACTAGAATGTAATGATAACTTTTGACTGGACCAAAAGTTAAGAGAATTTTTTTCTTTCTTTTTAATTTAAAAGCATAAATAAATAAATAATTGTATATATCTACATAATAATAATAATAATAATAATTTATTTTTTTCCTTCTCATAGTAATGGGGTAGTTACTTTGTCTAATTTCTCTTTTGAATTTCCTTATTTTGGACACGATAATATTATTAATAATAGTAAAGTAAAAGATGGTGATGATAATAATAATAATAATAATAATAGTTCTTTTCTTCCTTCTCATAGTAATAGGGTAGTCATTTTGTCTAGTTATTTTGTCTATGGTCTTTTGGAGAAGGGATTAAATTTTTCCCTTGCTCCTAAAAAAATCCATGTGGAAGAAATTATGTGTGACATTCAGTTTGGGATCAGGGACTTACCAGATAATACTAAGGATATAATCAGACAAGATTGCGTTATCGTCCTTAGGAAAGCAAAGTCCCCAAAGAGCAACATTAGCAAGGAAGAGTTTTATGCCCTCAAATATTTGAACAAGAATCAAGACATCATTGTTCTAAAAGCCGACAAGTGTAACACCCTCCTCCCACATCTACCCAAGTAACTGGAAAATCAGAGTAAACATGTGATGAAGTTACTACGATACGATTCGACCTCCTAAGGCATGTCAAGGAAGTGGAACCGACGGAAACACACTATACAAACCTTCAACATCAGCAATAGGACCCCCAGGAACCATCCCAACCTTTCTGCTAACCAGCCCTTGGGTACCATTGAGTCTTTGAGTTATCAAACCTCTGGACACTCCCATGATATGGGCATGCCAGTGTCCAGAGAGCTCTGGATGCTCCCACAAGCTTGCATGCCTACGCCCAGGGACTATTTCCAGCATACCTGTGCCAGAGTACGGGGAATTTAAGGCACTTTTCAAGCCTATAATTTTGGCCATTGCACAGACTTTTTATAACTTTCAGAATCCATTAAACACATGATGAAAAGACTAATAAACCAAAAACTAACTCCAAGACTAGGCCCAACCATCCCCAGTCGGGACTGACATTCTGTCAAACACTTGGCATCAATGCAATCTACAGGTGTAAATAATAGATCTAAGTGTAAGGGTCTCATACTTATCTAAGACTCGCTATGAGGCATTGTTTCCTTATCACTTAAGCTGCAGTTTCATCCATTAAACCATATATACATTGTTCATTCATATACAAGTAAAATCATGATGGGATCCATAAATAACCACTATAATAATACATATTCATAACGAACATAATAGCAACAAAAATACCAAGGATACAATAGCCATAGAATCTAATATAATACTCATGAGATAACAAGGAGAAATAACATCATATTAATGATGCAAAATCCAACCCAGTATGGGAATGCCACGTCCCACTCGACCGTAGAATGACTGAGCCAAATCTCTCTTCAAACATTCACCCCCATGCCATATTCCAAGCATGAATGTGGGATCTCATAGAACACATCAATCTAAAACCATCCAGGGCTTCCAAAGGCCATCCACCTCAACGCATCAAACAGTGATTCCACCTCACGGATGGACATCACAAAACCATCATCATACTGGTCTCTACCCAAGCCTTCTAGGGCTCCAGAGTGTTTTTTCCAACCAAGGCTTCCAGGACTAGTAACTCAACCCACAACTTATTCTGGTATTGTAGAGCGTTTGTCCAACCAGAGCTTTGAGGACTAGTAACTCAACCCGCAACTTTTTCCGAGCTTCCAGAGAGTTTTTCCAACTAGAGCTTCCAGAACTAGTAACTCAACCCACCAAGGGCTTCTAGAGCCTTTGTCCAACCAAGAATTCTAGGACTAGTAACTCAACCCAAGTTGTTATAGGGCTTCCAGAGCGTTTTTCCAACCAAGGCTTCTAGAACTAGTAACTCAACCCAAGTCATTACAGGGCTTCTAGAGCGTCTGTCCAACCAAGGCTCCAAGAACTAATAACTCAACCTAAGCTAAAGGAAACATGAGAACCAACAAGAAACGAATAAGAGTATCTAAGGAATGGAAAGGCTAGGGAAATCCAATGTCAATCCAAGCAATCCTCCATGCCAATGACAGATCATGACAGATAAACCAGATGCATATGCCATGCATGCCAAAACTATTGAGGAAAACATACATGCAACTCGGTACCTGCAAGCAAAACTCATTGTAGTTGTTCATCCTGATGTCCTCTTACGCTTTCCTGCTCTTTCTTTTCCTTCTTGCTCCAAAACTCTAAGTATGCCACTCTCTCCAAGAGTTCTCCAAGAAAACTCTAAGTGTCCAAGAGTGAGAGAGAGAATAGAAGTGAGTGCCACCAAAACTAAACTGACCAAGCTCACCCACTAATCCTTAAAGATAATTTCTATATTAATCTGAATTAGAAGAGAAGATTCGTACAAATAAAATGACTGTCATTTACTTCATTCAATGTCTTTCAGTCAAGTGATGAGTCAATCTATTATTCTGCTATATGATCGGAAGCCTTTTTATCAATGAGGCCTATTTTTTCTTAATTTTCGTCCTCACATGCAACCTGTGACTTTTCACCTTCCTTTTCTCCTAACTTCCTTTATTTTCATAAATAAAATGCCAATAACTGCATCATGCCTTTCCAAATCCTTTGACGTTGCCTTTGCCAACTTCCTTTAGCCATAATAAACTGAATGAACACCCACTAGGATGTTTTTGCCCATCATTCAGCTTGGAATACGTGTCTCATCAACCGTGGCCTTATATATTTTACATGGATTTTTAACCAGGGTTGTTACAGAACCCTCCCCCTTTGGGGAACACCGTCATCGATGTTCAATGACACCTATAACCAACAAGACTGTTGAAAACAAAACATACTACCCATGGAGCTTTATAACATCGATCATTGCAGTATTTACAATGAGATCTTGCTGAAAACATGACAAATATACCATTTGCTATAGCTTTACAACACAACTCATTACGGTATTTACAATCCACATATACTTATACACATTTGCTTCAACCAGCAAATAACCATATTGTTTATGGATCTTTATAAATCCAGATCGATACAATATTTACAATAATATACACATATATACATCTTCTTGACCAATAAATAAAAGGATACAATGTTCGTATCAATCAACAAGGGAATCCAGAGGCTCAACCTCCACCCTCAAAGGTAGTACCAAGATTCACCCCCTTTCTAGGAAGTTCAGATCCACTGTCAAAGTCAAAGCTCCATCAAATGTCCAGCACTACAATCTTGCGTCATTTTTCCTCTCAGGGAATAGTTATCGACTCATTTTTCCAGGGCGCACTCCCAACGTGTAGCTGATTCCATTTGGAAATGCTAATGACCAAAACAAATTCATCCCCGACCTTCCCTTCTCTGCTACACAGTCCCTCAGGTAATCCGGTCACCCCCTTCCGTGCAATCACACACCTTCCAAGTTCTGTTAGCACCCCCATCCTAGGCAGTCCATCCCTTGGCAAGGCTTCCTCGCATTGGAATATACAAAAAGCAAGGCATATCCCTACCTTAAAACCATCATATCGGTCATAGCATGCTCATGGAAATCAATGGACATTATTGGGTACCAGTGTCCCACAATGGCCCTACTCCTGAATGCTTTACCAACATACTGCTACATGTTCCAATTTCTTTCGTTGTTGTTTCTAATTCTTGTAGTCAGTTTCAACCACCCAACCGGGCATTTCATGTTTTCTTGTACCAAGCACATAATTTCCATTAGATTCAAAACAAATTGAAATAACTTCAAATCATACCTCATTGGTGGTCCGTTAATAAGGTGCACTTGAAATTATCTTCGCTTTCTATCACAATAAGTCAAACTAGCATCTTTGATCAAATCAACATGTATAAACATATCACATCGGGTTAACTCAAAACACAACCATCATAGATAAAAATCATATATCACATGTAACCATCATAAACCAAAATCATAGATCGCATGTAATCATCATAGACAATAATCATAAATCTCATGCATAATAAAACTAAAATAAAATAATGATACTTATCCTTTAATCAATCCTTAGCTTCTAGCTTTTTCTTTATTCCGTATGCACTCTGGATCGGTTTCCACACTCGAAAAACACCCAATGCCTTCTCTTCAACCATGTACACATACACATAGTGTACATCCCACACATACAACCACACACGACATACAACATCATCCAATACATGCACCTACATATGACATACCATACATACACCTACACCTAGTGTACAACACAACACATACATTGGTCCGGATCTTGGAGGGAGGCCACCAAGATCTAGAAGATTGAAATGGATCTTATGTGGGAGGCCCCCAAGATCAGAAAAATTGAAATGGATCTTGTGGGGGAGGCCCCCAAGGTCTAAAAAATTGAATTGCTAGAAGAAAAAGAGGAGAATGCCCAATAAACAAAACCACAAAGAAACTTTTTATCAAAATGGAGAACAATTGTAAAAGCTACATTGTGGCAAACAATTTGTCCTTTTACAAAATGCGACTTGTTACTTATAGTCTTTTTCAGTTACAATACCACCGGTCAATTCCATGGGTGAATGAATACCATGGGTGGATGTCACAATACCATGGGAAAATACCATGCGTGGAGATCACTTACAATACCATGGGTAAATTCCATGGGTGGATGAATACCATGGGTTGAAGCCATTTTCTATTCAGATCATTCCTTCCTCCTTAAGAAGCAGTGGTCCCCATTGCGTGAAGTTCCCTCCTGCGAAGCCTTTGTTGAATATGAAGAGCCACCGAAGAGAAGGGTTTAATGTGGTTAACCCATAATCATGATGAACAAAGATTTGAGGATAGAGATACCCTATAATGCTTGTGAACAACTGTGATATTGATAGTGTGCGGCCTAGAAAATAGACTTCGATGAATTGTGGGTTTGTGGATGATCCATAACCATGATCAACGAAGATCAGAGGATAGAGATACCCTGTAATTCTTGTGACCCACTGTGATATTGACAGTGTGCGACCTAGCAAATGGACTTCGATGAAGTGTGGGTTTGTGGATGACCCATAACCATGAAAAACGAAGATCCGAGGATAGAGATACCCTGTAATTCTTGTGACCAACTGTGATACTAATGGTGTGTGGCCTAACAAATGGACTTCGATGACAAGGATTTTGTGCAATTGACCCATCACCGTGATGTTGGTTGTTGATGAAGTAGCAGGTGCCTACATAGCCTGGTGTGGGAGGGCCCGTGTTCAAAGAAGCCAAGCGATTGCTGCTATGTTAAAACTGATGAATGTGAAGCAGGTGCCTACTAAAGTGGGGTGGGAGGGCACGTCTCCAATGGAAACCCACTCCGAATGCTGCTCCAGAATTAAATGGACATAACTCGGCCAATATAACTCAGAATATTTATTATAACCTGTTTTTAGAAGTAGAAGGACCATTTTGCATCTTCCCATGTGATGGAAATCCTTATTTGGGCACTCTGAGATCTCAGATTCGCACTGCAACAGTTCCGCCTTCACAAAAATTCTGATAAAATAGCTGATTTTAAATCAGTGATATCTCCCACATCCGAACTCCGATTCGACCCATTTTTTTTTTGAAATTGGGTGATTTTTCGAGAGGAATCCAGATCTGGTATTTGTTTTTGTAAAATTTGTACCAAATTTTTCAGATCTGATCTGCAAAGTCGCCGCCCAAAAAATTCCTTCAAAAAAATTGAGACTGAAATATGCATGAAACCCTCATTCCCATGGAATCGTAACCTGCTCTGATACCACTGATCCGGATCTTGGGGGGAGGCCACCAACATCTGAAAACTTGAAATGGATCTTGGGAGGAGAGACCCCTAAGATCTGAAAACTTGAAATTACCAGAAGAAAAATATGAGAATGCCCAATAAACAAAACCACAAAGAAACTTTTTTATTAAGACCCAAGTGGAAATAATCCAGCTAGGGCAAGGGTAGCTTATCTCTGAGAAGAGATGTGTGGCTACATGCCTCTGAACTGTAAGGGCTACATTGTGGCGGACAATCTGTCCCTTTACAAAATGTGACTTGTTACTTATAGTACTTTTTAGTTACAATACCATGGGTCAATTCCATGGGTGAATGAATACCATGGGTGGATGTCACAATACCACGGGCGGATGCCATTTACAATACCATGGGTAAATTCCATGGGTTGATGAATAAGATGGGTGGATGAGTACCATGGGTTGATGCCATTTTCCATTCGGATCATTCCTCCTTCCTTAAGAAGCAATGGTCCCCATTGCGTAAAGTTCCCTCCTACAAAGCCTTTGTTGAATATGAAGAGCCACTGAAGA
>APFE030785655.1:0-13755 GCA_000404065.3 Pinus taeda
AGGTTGAAAGTTTAGAGGATCAAAGGTTCAACTTTTGGAGACTGTGGATACTCTGTTCCTCATAGTGTCTCATCTTCATTCCAGTAACACAAGCTTCTTTTGCTATTACATATTCAATTGCCATCTCCACCTCTATTCTAAGCTTGCACTTGAATAGGTTATTCATGTTTTCTTCTGTGTCTAATGCCAGATAATTGTGATCTTATCTCTGCATTGATAAATTATATTTGCAAGCTTCATCTACTTTCTTTAACTATCCATTCATATGTGTTTATGTATGCATCTGCTGGTATAGTCAGTATTCTCCATCTATCCATTGCATCTATAAACTATTGAGCATTAGTGGTTTAAAGCCTTGTCAAGCTAAGGGTGTTCATGCCTGTCTGGAGTGAAAACAGAGTTGAAACAATCATCTAACTTGATCCAAACCTTAATCCATTCCAATAGTTCAAAGAACAATACTGAAGATTTATATGTTACCAGGCATCTCTGAGCTACAACCTAGGAGAGTTTCCTAGAGTGATAACAAGGCCCATCACCATTAATGAGAGTGAGGACCAAGGTACCATGATGCATCCGATCAGGTGTGAATTTATGAGATGATATTGAACCCCTTGTAAGATCCAATAGTCAAGGAGCCATGATGATTCCCCATTGTTGCTGGTGAGATAGCCTGTCATTAAGGCATACAAGCTTCAAGGCATCATAAGTCTGATCTTGGGCTCAGATAATTTGTTGATGTCGATGGGCCAAGATTATTGGAAGGTGGGTCTTAAGGAATCCCACATCAATCCAACATGAGAAATCCAAAGATTAGCTGAAAATAAAAGTTATTCTAAGGATCCAAGGGATCTACTATCTTGTTATTTTAACAAGCTGAGGGTAGTTCATGCTCGCGAGCTTTCAATTTTAGAGAGTCTAAAATACTGAAAAAGAAGACTTCAAGGGCGTTCCTTTTTCATAATTAGTCCATTGGGCCCAGAAAAGGGAATAAACATGTACCCAATAGACCTTCCTCTTGTGATCTACTGAGTGCGAGAAGGAAAAAAATAAGCTTGGTTTATGATAGCAGAAAGTCAAGAAGAGGTAGTAGAAGGAACAACTCCTTCTCCTGTAATTTCCCACTCCTTCTTCATAATTTCTTCCATAAATTCCTTCTTGGATTGAGTTTTTTGATATAAATCGAGTCTGCACCCATTTACCAAGAAGGAAAGGTTCCCATTATCATTCATTTAAACCTAGATAGATCCATTTTCAAAACCTTTCTTAATTTCATAGGGACCTAGCCAATGTGTATTGAATTTCCCTTTAAAATTCTTGAATCTTGAATCATATAACAATTCCTAGCCTCCCTCTTCAAACTGCTTCTTATTTGTCTATCTTTCATGCCATTTACCCCATTGTTGTTGGATCAAGTCAGTATGTTGAAAAGCATCCTACCTAATCTCATCCAAGTCATTGAGTTGCAATATCCTCTGTTGTTGTGCCTCATCAAGGTATATACCCAAATCTGTTTTCATCTTCAAAGTTCTGATATGAAATTCAATGGGAGTAAAACCTATTTTCCATACACCAATTCGTATGGAGAGAAGCTAGTGGTGTTTCTCCATGTGATCCCATAGGCCCACAATGCCTCAGGAAGTCGATTAGACCAATCCTTTTTATGTAGTTGCACTTTGTTTGTAAGGATTGTCTCCAGCACATTATTTGTTGATTCCACTTGCTCATTGGCCTGTGGATGATAAGGGGTGGACTTCCAATGAGTAATATGATATTTTTGTACATTTCCCTGCATAATATTTGACACAAACTGAGTACCCTGATTAGTAACTATCTCCCTAGATACCGCAAATATTACAAAAATATTAGAAAAAAAATAAATAAAAATAAAAAATAAATTCCACCACTGCTTTCTCCATTTCTCTAGGTAGTGCTCTTGCTTCCACCCACTTCATCACATAATCAGTACAAACTAAAATATACTTCTTACCTTTGGACATAGGATTGATGGGACCTACAAAATCAAGATCCCACCTCTCGAATGGTTCTATGTGAACTTATGGTTGAAAGGGAATTTCATCTAATTGAACATGCCACCCTATTCTCTCGCAGCTATCACACTTTTGAACATACTCCCTTATATCTTTAAAAATACTTGGCCAATAATAACCTGAGTTGAGGTCTTATAGGATGTTCACTTATCTGCAAAGTGACCTCCACAAGGTTCATCGTGACAAGCTCTCAAGATATCATACATCTCATCCTCCCTGACACGCATGCGAATAATGAAATTACGTCTGCTGTAAAAGAGGTCTCCTATTATCCAAGAGTAATTAACACTTTTCCTAATAATTAGTTTCTTCTCACTAGATGAAAAGTAAGGGGGTAAGTTTCCTGCAACAAGGTAGTTGGCCATATCTACAAACCAAGGTGTTTTAACATAGATAGCACATAGATTTTCATCGGGAAAGTTATCATTAAAAAGAACATCCTCACCTGCATGGTTAAGCCTAGATAGGAATCAACTACTTGATTTTCTTTTCCTGGCTTGTCCAATATTGTGATATCAAATTCCCGTAGTAGCAACAACCACCTAGTAATCCTACCATTAGTGATTGGTTTGTTCATGAGATATCGAATAACAAAATGATCAATTTGTACAAAAACATTGTAACCAGTGATGTAATGTTTAAAATTGTTAATAGCATAAATTATAGCAAGGAATTCTTTCTTAGTTAAAGTGTAATAATAAATAGCATGGGTTACGAGATTTTCCTTTTGGCCCAATAATAATCCTATAGCTGAATCAAAGGCATCAGTGGAAATGTGAAAGGGCAATTTCCAATCTAGACCTCTCAAGATAGGTGCTGAAGAAATATTTTCCTTGATTGTATCAAAAGCAGTTGGACATTCATCACTCCAATGAAATTTAGATTATTTAGTTAATATTTTAAACAATGGTGAGGCTACCTTTGTAAAATTCTCAACAAACCTTCTCAAGTAGTCTACATGTCCAAGAAAACTTCGCACTCCCTTTTGATTGGTTGGTGGGGGCATTTTTACAATTACTTTGATTTTATCCTAATCAACTTTGATTCCAGTAGTAGAAACACGATGTCCCAAAACAATGCCCTTAGCCATAATCATAAAAAAAATTCATTACTCAATGAAATATTAGTTTCTCCACATATCTACAAAACTCTCCTAATATTATGTAAAGCTTCTTCAAATGTATCACCTATTACGGTAAAATCATCCATATAGACCTCTATGCAATCATGCAAAAGATCAAAGAAAATACCAAGTATTGACCTTTGAAAAGTGGTTGGTGTGTTACATAAACCAAATGGTAGTAACTTATATGCATAGGTACCCCAAGGACATGTGAGTGTTGTCTTCTCCTGGTCCTCTGGAGCTATCCTGATTTGATTGTACCCGTTGAATCCATCTAGGAAGGAGAAATACTTCTTCCCTGCTAAATTGTCCAACACATGGTCTATAAAAGGCAAGGGAATGTGGTATTTTAATGTACCTTTGTTTAGTTACCTATAATCTACACACACTCACCATTTACTATTCTTTCTAGGGACAATAACCAATGGGGACATCTCTGAAATAGGATAGATGAACCCTACATCTAACAATTTATGCAATTCATTTTTCACAATTTCTCTTAAAGTGCGGTTCATCCTCCTTTGTGGTTGTCTTGCAGGTTTGGCACTTTGCTCAATATAAATATGATGAATGAAAGTATTTGGGTGGATACCCCTCATATTTGTATATTCCCATGCAAATGTATCTAAAAATTCTTCTAATGTCCAAATCAATTGTTTTTCTTGTTCAAGAGTCAAGGTAGCATTAATATTAAGAGTTTTTTCAAGAAAACATTCAACTTCCTTAGCTCCAAATTTAGTCATTGAATATGCAGGAAATATAGATAAGTGGTTTGAATATAATTCAGTTACTGTACTATGCTCATAATAATTTTGCAAGTTGGTATTCTATCTATATTATGACTAGACTACCCTTCTTCATACTGTGAAAAATCAAGATTAGAAATATAACAATCTATAAGATTTTCTTCAAAGTTTTCCTTAAGGCTCATGGCTTGGGTTATTGTTAAAACTAGTTGGTTACATTCTAAATCATGCTCCTCTTCTTCAACACACTGTGCATTTTTTGATATTAAGAGGGGTTTAACAGGGGGATACAAATTGATATGCTTTGTTTCAGCCCCATGAGTGATAGTCATATTCCCTGATATATATCCTATGTAGGCTTCTGTTATGGATAACCACGACTTCCCCAAGATCAAAGGATGCCCTCCCAAGTTAGTTTTAGGTTGAAGAACATAAAATTTTGCAGGGTATTCCTGAGAATCCAATCAGATGAAAATATCTTCTAATACCCCCTTAGGCTTTACCTTATACCTATTTGCTAATTCTAACATGGTAGGAGTAGGCAGTAAGTCAAGGGATCCTATGACAGTGAGATAAATTATCAATGGTCATCACATTTATGGCTACACCTAAATCAATTAAAGTATTTTTATTGGATATCCATTGATAAAGGTGGTAACCAGAGGGATTCCGGGATCTACATATTTGTCAGTAGCAAATCCGATGGAGATGAGACTTGCAAGTTTTCCACCTACTTGAATTGTCAAGCATTCTTTATTTTGTCTTCATGGCTTCTTGGTACATAGTTCCCTCACTGTTGTGGCATAAATTCCGATATCCTTAATTGCTTGCAGTAATGGGAATTTAATGCACAAATTTATTAGCTCAGACACAATATCAAACTCAGGTTGTTTTATTTTCATTTCCAACCTCTCTGGAAAAGTAGGCTGGACCATATGGGATGGGAAAGGTTCTTGTGATTCTAAAGTGATTTTTTCTGTTGGTTTAGGTATGTTTTCTACTTCAGGTGGCTATAGAGTGTCTTCCCCTATAACTTGTTCAATTATTTTAGGCTAAGTCATCACTTTTCCATATCGAAGTTTGATTTCCTGCAACGACACAGGAAATTCCTACTGTAAAGGAATAGAAAATTCTTGTAGAGGCTATGGGGCAATACAATTAGGAAAAGTGGGATAAGTGAACAATCCAATATTGTGGGTAGATTAGATGGTTTAATTATTGTGGTTATATATTGGCAGAGTAGGAAGTTGTGTAGGACGAGGTTGATTTGGTGGGGCAAGAAACTGAAGTTGCTATTGTTGTGGTTGTACCATTTGTTGTGGCATGGGTTGTGGTGGATAAAAGTTTTGAGGTGGAAAATTAGGTGCAGCAGGGTAAGAAAAGTTCCTCTGTCAAGGTTATTGAGGAGGCCAAGGCTGCCAGGGCATTGTAACATTTCAAATTTGACTATGGGCATACAAGAGTTGAAAATGTGACTATGACATACCTGTAGGACGTGGTTGCCATGGTTGTTGAGATGACATTGCATAGAGTGCATTGACAACTTCCTGATCTATTGCATAGGCTACTTTAATCTCAGGAAGAGAGGGAAATTGATCAGTAGAATGCTCGACTTCACAAATTCGAAATACCTCTCTGAAGTCAGCATGGCATTCCCTTAGAGCATGTTTCTTCCTGCATTTGGAGCAGAATTCAACCATGCCTTTTTCACATTCCTATGGTTTCTTCATAGTCTACAAAATATCCAATAGTGAGGGTAAAGTGCTAAGAATATTAGTCTTAAAATTTTCAAATATGTTACCCATTGCAGCTTTGGTTACTCTAGCTCTTGTAACTAATTTGAAAATCCTAGAAGAAGTGTCTCTTGATCCTCCTCCTACCTTAGAATTTCCTCATGAATAATTTCTGCATAGCTCACACACACCATCATAGCTCAACTTGTATACATCACCTGCTCCCATTAGGTTCAAAACTCCAAATATTTCGGTTTAATTTCCCTAAGAAAAAATGTTCTCAAGGTTTCTTTGCTCAGCTGGTTCATCTTGGATCTCTAGAGAGTATATTGAAATATTTCCACCAAGTCCTCAAGGCTCTCTCCTTCCTTCCAAGCCATAAGGCTCTCCCCTTCCTTCCAAGCCATGCGAAAAATTGCTTCCCTAAGGTCCCTAGTTTTACAATAATTTTGGTACTTCTTCAGGAATACCTTCTTCATTGGAAAGTCGTAGCTTCTGCATAATACATCAAATTCGAATAAGAAGGCATCAGGATATTCACTAGAGACACCATGAAAGTTGGGCAAGGCTGAGGGAGGAATATTTTTCATCTGAGTAGCTGTAGAAATCTCCCTGATCGATAATTCAAATGCGGCTAGTTCCTCTTCAACGTGGCTTCCATCTATATTACCAGTACCTTCTTCATGAGCCATGTCGATCCAAGAGAAAGTAGGACCCTTATAAGCTACAGATCCTTCACAGCCAATGGTCTGGAACTCTAGTTCTTGGATATGATTGATGAGGAATTCCTTCTCAGGTTGATCATTGAGTAGAGATGTTGTCTTCCTTGTAAGAGGAGGTTCTAAATATGCAGCAACAAAAGATTTTTCAATAAAATATTCTGTTGTGGAAGTATTAATCTACTTAGGGTCAATGACCAAGCTATCTTCAGGACCACAAAACTCCTATTCAGATTCTTCCTCTTTTGTTGTCCTATTTCTTGCAGACTCCCTTCTTCTTACTGGTTTATTAGTGAATGAAGTGGTGCTCACATCACCACAAAATACATTTGTGAATATTGGACCCTATTTATTTATTATGCAAACAAATTCAAAAACTTCTATTTACCAAGCAATCAGTACATGGCTTTGGCAAATTCTAAAATCTGCAGGTGCGTAGGCTTTACCCTACGTCTTACCACTTTGACTCTCCTAGTCCTAAAAATCTTAAACAACAAAAATCATACTAAAACACTTTCAGTATCATCCCTTAGCACCTCCCTGACAATGATGCCAAAATGTTGAGTTAATTTATAGACTTATAACTTACCAGTATAAATTATCAACCAAGGGTAAGTAAACTTGCAAGATATCATGCAAAATATATGCAGGCTTGATATCTGAAGTGCTTCCTAATTAAATCAATCACATATACACAACACTAATGCCTCTTTTTTGCATCAACACTTCGCAGCAAACACTATAGAGTGGATTCACCTCCCTCTACAACTCTAATATTGTTGATGCTGATCAAAAGAGATAAAAGATCAAACACACAGCCAAAATAATCAATTAATCGATGGAAATCTCAAACTAATTAAATGAATCACATAAATGTTAACCATAAATCAATCGATATATGTTGTTGAATCAGAAAAGATAACACTAGTTATGCAACAACTATATCACTACATAAACATAATTACAAGAATACGCTAGTAATACTAATGGAGTTGTGAGTAAAGGGGGCCCTCCCTTACTCACAAACACTTCAATATTAAAAGGGTTTACTCAGTAGAATGAACAGAAAATATAACTTTTATTATTATGGAAAAGATCACAATCTTGTACAATTTGATGTGCTGATCATCCAGCCAACCCCCTTACACATACAATGCAATAGTATTTATACAAGTTTGCAGGCATATGATTTGCCTGAATAAGGAAAAACTACTTACTAAACTATTTAATATTATTACAAATATGAAATATCAAAAATATCTCTACTGTTTCTGATCCATGACTGAATCATGGATCAAAATATTTCGCTACATCTATTGGAGCTTTTCCTCATGCGACCAATAAGAAGGGGATTGGAGATCTGGGTGGTTTTCATGATAAATCTAGAGAAGCCAATAGGACAACGTCCATGTAGGTGGATTTCCCCACAAAACACATGTTCCCGTTTGTTCTGAGATTAAGCGGAACATAGAAAACCATTGCTTCTCTTGCAGGAAATATGGACAGTTGTAGGAAATCTGCACCTATAGGAAATTTTGGAGAGTATGCAGGAAAATAGTGACCGTAAGATTTGTACGGGAAATGGCAAATCTGCTTCGAATCTATATAAGACTTCGATCAGTTGACTCGATAATTTAAATAAGGAAAGAGTTAGCTTAAGGAACTACTTAAGAGTAAGATAAAATGACACCTTTTAAGTTAATTTGCATACCTTAAGCACATATTAACCTTTTGGCCAAAATTTAGATAATATGATCGAAATAGGTATAACTAGGGGTCAAATAAATTTTGGAAATGGGAAAACAAGGTCTTGGAAGGCTGTCAAATTTAAGAAGAACTGGGACTCAAAAGTTATTATCATTCACTGATGAGATATTGGACTAAAGTGAAGTCTAATATTTGGGATCATAGTACGTCAACTGAACGATGGTGACAATATTTCCATTATGACAGAAGCACATATTACGGTGAACCGCAAATGTGACAACTGACATAGCATAGGTAAAAGTACGACCCAAAAGGATGTTGAAATCTAATGGGGCATCGATGACCTCAATATCAATGGAGACAGTCTTAGCAACATCAGTGATAAGAAAATTGTGATATGATCCAAGGAGCTATGAAGGATGACCATCCCAAGCATAGAAAGTGATGATGGAAGGATATAGGTTAGATGAACCAAGTTGCTTCCAAACACTGGCAGCCATCACATAAGTGGAGGTGCCTACATCTATGATATAACGCTAGATAGTGGTGTTTCTTATGGATACTGGTATTTGAAATTAAAATGATGATGGTGGGGGAGGATGTTTCGACTTTTCAATGTGAAAGAAAATCATATGATCATCTTAGGGATCCATAAAACCCAAATCAGATAGTAGAGCTTTCCATTGGGATGGGCACGTCTAGAGGAATTCCAACATTGAAATGGAATTAGGAGACTATGCCAAGTCATTTACTATGCTATAGGTATGGACAGCTTTAGCAAAAGCAGCATTTTGACGTAATGGACCTTTGGAGATCTTGGGAATAAATTCTACCTTAGGTGAAGTGATATGTAAGGTACCATTTGATGATGACAAAGGCTTAGTGGAAACGTGTGGTGGGGACTTAGTCGTTGACTTAGCGGTTGGCTTGTCATATTGGCGTGATCACATCTGAAGGTTGACCTACTCGATATTTACCTCATTAGAATTCATCATAATAATATGATAATCATAGTGACCAGATGGTGGAGCTAGCGGAGTTACTTGACCTTGTGTATGTTGAGCAACAACATATCCTCGGTGAGGAAAAGGATTGGTAAGCACAGCCAGTTGAGATGAAGCTGGAGGGGGAGGAGGAGCTATGGGTTGCATTCCTCTAGAAGTAATTGCTTGAGCTTCTCATACTTGACGCATCAAAGGTAAAATGGAACACTCATGAATATAATGGCCATATACGCCACAAAAGGTACAAGTCTTATTCATATGAAGATCCTTGTTTTTCATGGCTTGTCCACCATATTGTTGGGTTATGAGATTAGGCTACGGTCCCTAAAGTGTATTTGGTGGTGGAACCTAGCTACCTTGATTACCTTGAGATTGTTGGTTATAGTTACATTTCCCCTTGTTCCTTTTCTTAGGGTTGGGGGTTTTGGGTGAGCTATGATGAGCATACACCTAACCTTGTGGAGGGGGTCGCTGCTATGGCAGAGGTGGAGTAGGCGAGGGGGGTTGGGGAACTTGTGCCAAAGGGGTCGGACCATGAGGCGGTGCATACATATAATAATGAGATGGGGAAACATTGGCATAAACATGTGGAGTGAAAATTAGCCCTAGCATGTGTTAATGTGGATTGAAATATGCATATGACGTGTTGGGACCTCGATAAGAGTTTCCGTGTGGAATATTGGGGGAGGGATAAATGTAAGAGGAACTAGCCCCTCACTGAGGTTGACCATAACTCATCGGAGGTGTAACATATTGTTGAGGGTTTGAAATGGTTCCAACAATGCAATATGCAGTGTGAGATGCCCCTAGTGCATTAGTAGCTCCAGGCCGAGGCATATTGGGGATGACTATATAAACATAACCTAACTAGGCATAGATCAGATCAAATTTCAAGGCTACTTGGAGTACATAATCCTCATATTGGGGGAAGTTTGAAGAAACATATTTAGAAATGGGGGCGAAAAGCGTTCTAAGGAACCAATCCATATAGATTTGGTCTTTGAATTCAGGAGCTCTACAGATTCTTCTCCTTCTATGCCATTCCTGAACATGGTCAGATAGGCAAGTGGCAGAATTTTGACAGAAAGAAGTCAATAGTTTGATACGAGTGTCATAATAAAGATGTAAATGGAAATAGGTAAGAAAATCTTTGGTAGGAGTCACAAAAGTGGAATGAGTGGCTTTGATCGACATACCAATTAGCAATAACTCCAATAAGAATGTGTTGGAACAGATGAAAAGGGATGGAACGTTCAGTTGTAGAATTGGATGAACAACAAAAATGGAATGATTGAACATGATTCATGGGATCTTCTCCAAGATTACCTTCAAAATTTGGGATGTCTGAAGGAGTTTTAGTAGGAATAGATTGCTAATTCGGATGATGGAGAAGAAGATCGTTGATGAGTTGGCTCAAATCAAGGAGAGTCAAACCAGCCATAAAAGGAAGAAACGGAGGAGTGACCATACCAATAAGGGTTTCACTTGTGGGGACACCTTGGTTAGTACCTAGGTGACTACCTTGGTTTCCCACAATCACATTGCTTCCTCACTTTGTGACAGTACGGGCCGAAAATATGTGGAATCATAGGATGAACTAAAAGAATCAGTGGGATTATAATTAGAATGATGACCTGAAGGAAGACTAGGAGGATGTACTCTAACTCGACACGGAGGAGTAATATGTCCTAATGAGAACTAATGGTGAAGGCCCCGAATTCTCCACGAAAAATGCCTAGGGGGTGAAATGATGACTCTAAGAACTAAAGGGTGATGATAGCAATAAAAGAGAAACAAACAGCAAGCAAACACCTAGTGCAGTGGTGCCAAGTGTAAATTAACTATATTAATGATGCTACTCTAATACAAGTAAACACGTCATATCAAAGAAAATATACCTCTAGCCTATAGGTGGTCTAAATGCTCAAAAAATCCTAAATCTATTGTTTCAGATGGCCTTCCAAAGAACTTTTTACTTGAAGGAATCTCATCCCCCCAAGTAGAGTTGTTTAGAGAATGGTAGGGTAGCGAACCAACTTCTTCCCACAACTAGTCCTATAGGTTGTTTCCCTAATATTGGTCACTAGGGTTACCTTTGTCCAATGGGGATGGTTGAGTCTTGAGCTTCTTTTTGATTAACCAATGCATAAGATTCCCTGCCATGGGTTGGGTAGCCCTGAGGAGAACCGCTCATGTGATGACCTAGCCTAACCCACTCTGAATAGGGTTTATGATGTACTCTAGCTTTGGACTGTGGGATGGCAGACAATTTTAAGCTTCCTAATATGTCAACTTCTATGTCTCAATATAAGAAATCGAAGGGTGTTATTGGAAGCCTATCCCACCAATCCTACACCTAAACTACAAATATTGTTTGGCCTTGGTGCTCAAGTGGGTTTAATGTATGTATGTTGAGTTATTAAGGTGTAGTGTTTCAAGTCTTGGCTTGGAAATATTAACCAAACTCACGTTCGCTTAGGGTGTGAGTGTGTTAAAATAATGTGTCAAGTGTGTTGTCATTTATTGCTCACTCACTTCCTTGCAAAGGATCAGTGGTATAGGATGCATGACAACAGTGAAGTTGAAGCCATCTCCTGAACCACAAAATTTATCATAGCTTAATGAGATCCTCTCCATTGCATAGTGCATAGAAAAATCTTTTCGGTGGTATATAAAAGTCCAAAAAAGGGTTCCTAGATCAAAAGTTAGATATTGTAGAATATTTCCCATGAAAAGTTTAGCTGATTGAGGAAAATGATTAAGTATGGAGAAAAATCACAATCAGGACCCAGGAGGATCATCGCATATTGCATACCAAAGTTTAAATAGGTATGGAGCATTAACGAAGCATGAAATAGTTATCTTTCGATTGTCGATATCGCATATCAGTGGTCTGTGGGTTAGGGCACAACATTTATCAACAGTCGAAACCCCTGGGCACAGAAACATATTAGAAATCACCATATCAGTGGAACAATGGGCCAACACTCCAAACCTTGCAAGGGGGACTGATATTGTGATGCAGTGTTAAAATTTCTGGGTGTCAGGCTAAAAAGTGTTACAAAAAAATGGTTAATGAAACAAGGTAGTCAAACCCCTTTTTATCTCTCCTCCATGATGCATCAGCAATCGGTGATTCGGCAAGGTATCAAGTTAAAAATACATGCAAACCTCGAATATTGCGATAATGTGGTGCATCATGTGGGGGTCGAGAAAACCAAATACAAAGGAAAAGAATGAAAAAACAGGGTTAGGCGGGCCTTTTTTTCTCTCCTCCAGGGAGCCACATGGTGGCTTCTCATTGGTCAACCGAGTTGACATGGCAGCTGGCATCATAAATGATGTGGCACGTATGGATGAAAACATGGAGGGTGGACAAGTGTCACTCGTTATTGGAATTTTTAGGGATTCTATGGGGTTGTTTCTACATGTCACATGTCACCACTAATAGGGTGACAAATGGCAGTGATGACATAAGCATGTTTATCGGCAATCAATGATCAATGGTTCCTCATTTTGGGTTTATCGATGATTTCTATTGCGATAAAGAAGGGCCCCGAATGAGATATATTATGAGCTTCTATTTCAGGTCAAGGAAACTGACCAGTGTGGGACTTTTGAGATATAAAACAAAAGACCCCCTTGTGCAGTTATTGAGAGTTTTAGCACTAAACAAATGGCCCTTTGATTCCATCCCCTAGTCATGAGTAGAAATCTATAAAGGGGGATATAATAAAGAGAGGCTAAGGGGGAAATCCAAAGGTTCCATTTCTCTTGTTCTAGAGGTATACGCCTATTCCCTTTTGCCTGTTTGAAGAGGTGAATGCTTGTGCCCCTTGAGAATTCTATCATAAAACCAAGAACATACCCCTAGGGTGGATCAAGGTAACGACTGTGCTCATAAGGATTTATGGCAAAAATCGATGAGGTTAGCATTGAAGGAAGCTATAGAGGAAGATATAGGAGATCAAGCCTTTGAGACTAGGCAGAGCAGAGCGTCAAGGGATTCTTCATTAATGTCTCACATGTTCCGTGATTATGTGATGTGACTTCTTCTTTGAGGCCATTATTATTGTTCTTAATTTTTTTTGGATACGGAACCTCCCTTGGCCAAGAGAGCAAGCTGGCTTGACAGCTGAAAACTCGGCCCAATATTTTAGGTATTAAACCATGATTGAAAACACCCCCTCTTCTTATAAATAGGGGGTCACAGCACTGAAAAAGGGTTCTGAAATCTGAAAGAAAGTGGGAAATTTTTGGGAAAATTGTATCACTCAGTCACATAGATCTTGCAGAATATTATAGGAGTAGTGGTGATTCCTCCTTTGATGTATTACAGTCTGCTACTATATTTCATTCATCTTGTTTGTTTTCCTCTTTGAATTCATGTAATAATAGATACTCTGACATTTCAAACTTGTCTACAAATTCATCTGTGTTAAAGTGTTAATGCATATGCCTGCATGAGGGGTTGAAATTATATTTCCAAAACTATATTGCGTGAAGCAGATCATGCATTTCTTCTCTATCCATTACATCTTCTTGTCACTCAGATAGTTATAGTAAATCTTATGGTTTCAGGCTCTATATTTTAGATATATAATTCTTGGTACCCTGAGCAATATATCCTGAGTTTTCCATTTTCTTTGTCTTCTCTCAATTATCTTATAAA
>APFE030785668.1:0-12600 GCA_000404065.3 Pinus taeda
GAAACACTAGTTTTCTCGAATCTTCTTGGTTGTATTTTTTGTCAAAGGGTTTTATTCTATAATTTTTGTTCATTGGGTTTCCTGCTAAAGCGGGAAAACATTCAAAAATCTATCCTACATTCATTCATGAAGGTATCCCTAATGGATTAAATACATTCAACTGGGTATTTACCATTTCACAAAGGGGCATAGCCTGTATGGGAAAACTATATGAAATAAACCTTTAATTACCATCCTTCCAGCATACTTTATACCACTTTGTATCTTACATTTTATGATATAGTAACATGATGTTTCCGAATTATCACGATAATCATTCCTCTATTGATCATTCCGTCGATAATCGACCCTTCCACCTGTAGGTGCTTTGAGATAATTTTCTCTCGCATTAGATACCTCAATACCAAATATGATTTGTAATAATCTTCCTTTTGGGGTACATAGTGATTCTTTTGTTGTTTGAGGTGTTAAATTTACCTCAAACATCACTATTTCTATCCATGATCATATATTAAAAGAATTTTAATACAAATAAAAGTGAATGAGCATCTAAAATAAGGTATTTTTCTCTAGTGCTTCTTTTTCAAACCCTCATCATCACTAGATTTCAATTGTATTACGATATGGAAAGAGTTATAAATATCTTCATATCTCTAAGTTCATTGCTTGGATGGATTCCTTTGAGTATCTTTACTAAAATCTGAGAAGGAATTTTTTGGTTGTGTTACGTTCGACGATTCCATTGTTGTTTGAAGCTTTTATGAGTCCAACGATGGTATAACTCAACTTCTTTTTCATATCTAGAGCATTTTAAAAATACACAAAAAAGAAAAATGAAATGTTCGATTTCGTAAATTTGTCTCTTGAGTCTAAAAAGGAAAAAAATGATACTCAGGAGAACCTCTTAGTCATGTATGAAAAAGGTATTCCTTTTTCGTAAATAGTCTATCCTAGTATGGAAAAGGGTTAAACTTATACTAAGTAGACGTCTATTCATTTACTTTAATGAGTTTGAAAGGACAAGTTCTCGACAATCTTTTCATATTTTGGGAGGATGCAAAAACTTGAAAGAGGACTCCTGGGGGTTCCTTTTTCATAAAATTACAAAGCCCGAAAAAGTGATAAAAGTATGTGTTTTGGTAAAAATGGTTTGTTTTAATTCAAACTCATCAAATCCATTAAGCAAGTGTTAACCTGTTCAGAACACCACCAAAATATTAATAATACCTAATGCATGGTAAAATTAGGTCATTTTTAGGTTAAAATAATAAAATAGTAATAAAAAACTTACCATAAATAGGCAAAAAAGTCATTCATTTTTACCATTCTACATTTTACCTCTTAGTGAGTGATTTCTAAGTGCTTTCCCCCGCAATATTCTATAGCTAATTGCAACAAATCTCATGGATCATTTTGAGTGTTGTTGGTTCTAGGTAGGAGATCTTACCTTCCTCTTTCTTTCTACGGTTCCATTTTTACATTTCATGTAATTTGTTTCCACTTTTGGGTGATGTAGGGCTTCAATTTTTTGCCCTAGACTCAACACACCCTGACAGTGTCAAAAGGTGCACTAGGCAAGAAACATTTGTACTGTCCATGGCACTGCAACGTACTATCTCCCTTTAGTAGGGTACACTAGGTGCATTTGAAAATTTTGTTTTGCCTTTTTCACTCAAAATCCTCCTAATTTTTTGCATGAGATTCACTCTAATGATTCTTCTTGTCATGTTTTAGGTTTCTATCGAAACAAAATGGCTCTAATATGGCGAGAAATATAACATGAGGAACAATATATGAATGCAGCTAATGATCTAGCCACTATCTAGGAATTAAGACATTGTGGGCTTCAGAAATTATTCTGGCTTCTTGGAATGACTGAACAGATGGAGCTATTAGATTATCTTGTTCCAGCATGGGATTTTTAGGCATAGGAGTTCAGGCTTGGAGCACACATGCTTAGTACATAGGTGGAAGAAATATATTTCTCGATAGTTTTATTGGGGAGAGGTGCCCCCATCTCATTATTTGGTTCGAGGGGTTGAGAGATAGTTAGGATTACATCAGTACACATTGTAGACCTCGATCCCAACTGACCAAGGATGGGAAATTCGAGATAAAGGATGTGGCTCATTTTCCTTTGAGGACAAACCTATTTATCATTGCTAGATTGGCTGACAATGCTACCATGCATTTGGCCAAAAGGTCACAAATGCAGTATGTTCTAGAGTGCATGGAGATGACAATATTCAACTAGAGTGAGGGAGTACTGGAAAATATGAAAGAATAAATTACCAAGGAAAAGGATGGATGGCTGAAAGACTTTGGGTATGGTTTGATTTTGATTTCATTTTCCTTAGAGAAAATTACGTTACTTCGACTACAACATATCTCAATTGAGCCCGCAAATCTGAGAGTCTGATGGATGAGGAAATGGTAGATCTCATGTCCAAATACATATTCTATCATCTCTGATCTTCACACTAGTTGTTTTCTGATGGTTGTGTATGTAGCTCATTATTATTGAAGACTATCCATATGCAGGGATGCATTTCCATGGAGAACTAGAGCTCGTGCTTCCTGATGGCGATTGATGGGGTGCCATAGGTAAAACAAAAAAAATTGATCATTTTTTTCTTGATTTTTTAAAGTTTTACAATTTTTTTTGTATTTTCTATTTATCCAAGACTAACTATCAATTTTTTCATGCAATTGTTTGACCTGTTCAACCTATAGGTTCTTTCTATCTTTAGGTGTAGGAGACCCACAACAAGCACCAATAGGGTTACAGGTTGTTGTAGGGGCACGAGAGGAATTGTAGGATCTCAATGTGATTGAGACTCTTCCACAGGTCAAGCATCACATGGAGGGGTTGACCTCGAGCATAGTCGGGATTAGGGTCGAACAAATCCTTATGAGGCTGCATCATCATACTATTAGTGTGCCTGGCCATATGAGTTGGCTAATGTGCAAGATGGCTCATGTAATTGCTTACTATCATGAGAATCATGATTAGTCTACTAGGATACTATATAGCCCTATTTTGACTGCATGTATATTTTTTCATATGATAGGTCATGTGGCCATATGTGTCTTGGGAACAATTTTTTTTTAAACCAATCTTTGATATATATATATATATATATATATATAATTATATATATAATATATATATACCTACCTACCGGTGTTTCTTATGCATTTTATCAACTCGTTCAATGTATGTGATGTGGATTTAATTTAATTTACATATGTCGCAAATGTCTATCTAAAACATGGTTTTTTAATGCATATGTCAATGCATTTAGACTTCTAGAAATGTGTTGATATTGGATATAATCAAATTATCTTTCCGGAAGGCGAACCCTTAAGAACATATAGAGCATAGTTGGACTTCTAACTGAATAGACATTAGTCAATTGTAGTACTACAAGCTATGAGTCAAGTCTAATAACTATATTGTAGATACCATGAGAAATAGCGTCAGACAATAGCTTGATCACTAAGCTATACTCATCGATATTATTTGTAGAGTGACTGATACAAGTCCCTTGTAAACTCACTAACTCGCCATTCAAAGAATATATAACCCATGCTATGGAAGAAAGGTTTCAAGTACTACGACTAGCACCATCAACATAATCAACATATGGTTAAAGGGATGTTGACATCTTCAAACCAAATGTAAACAGGATTAATAGAAATCGGAAAAACCTTTAAGGGAACACACTGCAAACACACTCAACACACCTATATACAACATGTACAAAGTGAAATATGCAAAATTCACTTAAGCATAGTATTTTTTAACGTACAACAGATTCCTAGGCTGTGTCAATGGAACTCCATTGAAATAAAAAGGCGCATATGCCCCTTTAAGAAGAAAATGTTTAACAATGTATGGGCTTAGCCACATTGGCTTGAACTTCCCCAATCCTAACTTTTAAGACTCTTGATGGTACAATAAGACAAGTTCACCTTCTGAGAAGACATGAGGCTTGAAATTCTTGTCATATTGTGACTTAATGTGTTTCTTATGGGCTTCATTAGTCATCGCGACATCACATTGGGTTTCATCTAAGCATGTCATATGTAAGAGATTCTCTTCTTCTACAAAAGTTGTAGGGAGGAGCTCGACAACAAGTCATGGAGATGGAAATTAACACTCAATGAGAAGGATTTCTTCGAGACCATATGCCAATCAGAAAGGTGTGAACCTGGTAGTATTTTGAATAGAGGTTGGATATGCCAAAAGGGATTCATAAAAGATCATATTCCAGTCCGATTTGTAGACCCCTATCATTCGTTGAACCATTTTTTTCAAAGCTTTATTGATGGCCTCAACTTTCCCATTCGACTAAGGGTAGTAGGGAGTTAAACTCTCTTGGGAGCAGCCCAACTTGGTAGTTAGTTTAGACATCATGTGGTTATAGAAATGTTCCCTATGGTATATAATGTCTTGTGGTACACCAAACCTTGAAATGACATGATTAGAAAGGAAGAGAGTAGTTGTTTCACCGGTGTTATTGTATGTAGGCATCACCTCGACCCACTTGGTAAAATAGTATAATGCCACAATGATGTAGCGATGCCCCCATCTGAGTGAGTGTTACATGTCATAAAGTCAATTCCCCATTTCAAGAAGGGACGGATGGTGCTAAAATGGTGCAAAGGAGTAGGTGAAGCACAAGTTTTACAATGGTATATATGGAAAACATGACACTTTTGGACCGTGAGGATGCAATTGTAAAACATGGTAGGCCAAAAGTAGCCACTACACAAAATATTCTATGTGGTGGCATAACCAGACATATGACCACCACATGCCCCAGCATGGTAGTTATTCAAGATTTTTTCAACGTTCTCATGGTGAGACACCTTCAAAAAATCATATTGATACCACGATGATAAAGGGTGTCGTCGATTATAATACAATTTTCAGCTTGATATTGGATATGTTGTTGGTCAGAGTGAGAGATATCGAACCAGAAATTATAGGTCTGGAGATATATGATAATTTATGAATACTATAGGTCAGATGACATGATATGGAAAAAAAACTCATATGGAATAGAATTGTTAGTTGTTCTTTCATTTTTGGTAATGGGAAGGTCATAGATCAGCTCAGTAAATACTAAGGATTTCATCGACTTGGATTTGATGAACTCCAAATTGAACTCCTGGAGGATGAAAATCAATTTAGAGTACTTCCCCCCCAGTAATTGGTGTGACAAAATGTATGTCATGGGGTTGCAAACAGAAACAACCATAGTCTTGTGGAGCAGGATACAGTGACGAAACCTTTAGACAACCTAGAAAATCGCTAATGCTAACTTTTTGACATGAGTATATTTGATCTCTGTATCATTTAGCTTTTGACTCAAATAATAAATAGAATGTTTCGCCCCTACATCGTCCTCTTGTACCAATACCATAGCGATGGTAGTAACTGCAGTGGTGAGGTACAAGAAGTAATCGCATTGGTAATTGGGGGAATACAACAAGGATGCCTGAATCAAAACATCTTTCAAGGCATCAAACACCTTTTGGGTTGTTTCATCCTAATGTAAGGGAACCCCTTTCTTTAACAAGCAAGTAAATCCTTTGGTAAATTCAACATAGTTGGGAGAAGAAAGTTAGCATTCCCTTGGAGTTATTGAAGCTAAAGAAGGAGGAAGGAGAAGGAATATCTAGGATCTTTTTGACTTTCAATGGGTCAATGAAAATTCCATGTTTCGATACAATGAACCAAGAATTCGACTAGAGTTTACAAAAAACACACACTTGTGAAAATTTAGTCCAATTTTATAGTGTCAATAACATAAAAATATAGCCCTAAGATGCATCAGATGATAAACATGATGTTTTGAGTGAGAAGCTAGGTCATCCAAGTATGATTTTATGACTTATTTTATGTCATGGAAGGCATAATTCATTTCCCTCTGAAACATAGCCCCAACATTTTTCAATTCAAAAGGGATATTTCGATATGAAAATGTATCCCATGGAAAAATAAATGCAGTTTTATGTTATTAGAATGGGAGAATGTTGATTTGATTATAGCTAGAAAAGGCATCCATAAACGAAAATATTTCACAGCAACCATAATCGTCAAAAATATGGTCGATGAATGGAGTAGGATAATTGTCCTTACGACAAGCACGATTAATGTCTCTGTAATCAATAGACACAAATTGTTCCTTGTTTCTTCACGACAGGAACAATGTTTGATACCCAATTAGTTAGAGACACTGGGTATGTTATCACTTAGGGAAAACCATGGCTACATGGAAAAACCCTAAGGTAACCTCAAACCTCTTTTAGGTTGAAATTTGGCCCTTCAACCCAAAGAGGGATCTCTCCATAAAACTCAACTAACCTATGGTCACTGTAGTAGAAAGTTTTGTGTAGTTGAGTTTAGGTGGTAATATATAGGTCTACGGATAAATTGGTTGGGTGATCTTCAAAACCGTTGGGCATGGAGTCCAAATATTAAACAAATGATATGAAAACTCTAATGAGCAGGTTGTACAAATCATAAAAGTCATAAGTCTTTTAACTGTTTGGGATATTTGGAAAAAAGAGGACTGAAGGAAGAAAGAGTTTACATATGAATAGGATAAAAAATATTAATGACTAATAATTTCAAGAGAGGAGCATCAAATAAATCCAATCTCATAAACTAACATTCTGAGACATTGAAGAAAATAATTATATAACAGAGAACAATTGTCAAGGAGAAGTAACACATGAGTTTCCTACTAATTGCTCATTAAACACTGTGAATACATTCAATATTACTCAAATATATTTAGAATACAAGTGTTTTTCAAATAAAATACAACCCTTCTCCATTATTCATAAACTATTTTATAGAACTTACATAAACTCATCACAAGATTATAGTTTCAAACTTAATTACAAAATCTAAATAATCACAGCGTACATCTCAAATACATGAATATAGAAAAATTCCTAATCCTATCTGCATCTAAAGATCATATTGTTTCTATAGTCATGGCTAGAGATAAGGATCAACAAGTCAAATTTGGTGAGGCGGCATAAATCAACAACTGTCCATGAGCTTTTTCCTCACGAAATCATGAAAAATAGGGTCTAGTGATCCCTTTGAAAATACAAAACTATGATAGTAGTTAGAAAACCTAGAGATTTTTTTGAAAAGGGGTTTGTTTCAGACCAAAACCTCTTTTGGGTTTGTAAAACTCATTCTCTCTTGTTCGGGATATGATTTTTAAAATGATTACTAAAACATGATTGTAAAATTCTGAAAAACAATCTTTCAAATGCACCTTTGAATATTCCAAACTATAACACTTGTTAGAAAACCAAGAGAGGTTTATCTAAATGGATCAATTTTCGACAAAAATTTCTTTCATATTTGGAAAATATGTTTCCATATATTCGAAAACCTCTCTCGAATTTCCTTCCTTTTACAAGAAAAACAATTTTAAAAAACTTAGCTTTTTGTGAAGTAAAAACCAAACATGTTTTGACACCGTTTCCCTTTGACTGTTGATCTTGTTTCATAATTTCCATTGTCGAGAAAAAACTTTAAATTAAACATCCAATTCCATTTGCTCTATTCTTTGGTTATAATAAATTTTGAATTTTGCATTTGGCATTGATTTTCTACTTGACAGAGTTTAAACCTATTTATTATAAATAACGATAACACTCTCATTATTAGTGTTTTAAAATTGTTTATTACATATTTTCACTAACATTCTCGTTGTTAGATTTTTTTTTAAATTACATTGTAAAAAAAGTGATAACAACATTGTTCTGAAAAAATTATCGAATTACCAAAAACATTGATAAGCCCGCTATCAGAAATTATCCCTGTTTATTACAATTTAAATGTTGACACTGCAACTGTCTACATTTTCTAAAAGATTTAAAAAATAAAGTTTATAGTGATAATAACTGCCTCCACATGGATGTTGTCGATCAATGATGGTAGAAAGAACTGCCCATAGACCATTTGCCTCATCCATTGGGCAACTCCCAACCTTTTATCTAAAACTGGAAACCTTATTTGCAACCAATTAACTCTGCAGTGAAAAACCACACACTGGTGCACACTCCAAACTAAAATGAAAATTGAAAAACAAACTGCTAAAAAACCACACTTATTTCATGCCATTTCCTACTCTAACCTACTAAAAGTATCTGCCCAATCAAGTAAAATAAAAAACCAAATGCAACCATTCAAGTAAATGGTTACTTAACTTATTTCTGCTCACATTTTCTTTTAGAATAAAGGAAAATTTAAGAAATGGAAACTCAAACTAAAATTTGAATCCGATCCCTTTGTCGATGAAAAAAACAAACTCTACCATCACTGATGACTCTAGTATACTAGCCACAGGGTCCTGGAAAACATGAAAAACTACCCCTTCTTGACAATCAACAATTTCCTATTCCATCCAACTCAAGATCATTTTCAAAACAAAAGGAAATAATTTGTTCATCTGTATTATCATGCACATCAGTGAAACATTTTGTAATTTCTTATGAAAATTCATATGCAACGTCTACATTTTTTGAATTAAGACTATCCTTTTGGTTATCAAACAATTCTATATGTGTCCCATTAACCATTGTAACCTTGTTTGAGAACAATCAGTTTGACTTTCAAAAGAATGAAGAAAAACAACTTCCTGCACATGATCTTGCAACTGTGAATAACTACCACAATGAATTGGATTTCAAGGATCTGATTTTCATAAGTTTCTCCATAAAAACAATCAGTAGATGAATGATATGAAGGATAGCTTTAATTATTGTCTTCATCTCACTCTCGATCACATGAAAAATGAAAAACCTGTTGCATATCTTTATCAAGTTTGGGGGATGAAACATGTTTTCCTACAAAAGCAGCCTAATTGGTTTCATTTTCAGTCAAGAGAGAGGCTATTGTTTGCAGAAAAGTGTCTTGATTAAAATGACAACTATCTTCCATAATTTCTTCATGATAAGCTGACAATTCATAAAGGGCTTCTTTGATTTCATCCTCCATTAGATCCTCATCATCAATATCAATTCCACAGTTGAAATTGTTTTTCATGATTTCCACAAAAGTTTTTAACGAACACTGTAAAAGGGTATCTTTCTTTATAGTTTACACAAAATGCTAAAAAGAAATATTCAAGGGAATAAATTCTAGCAGGTGGTAAACTTTCATACCAAGATCATGCATTTCCTTACAAAGTAGCCATGAACATTTTCATTAAGCAATCCTTGTGTAGCTCAACCTCTAACTTTCATGTATGTATATGAAATTTAATCAGATGCAGAGCAACATCATTTCCTTCTTCATCTTTAAATCTTGGAAGATATGTCTCAAATCTATGCAAGTAATATGATTTGGAAAGCCATGAATATAAGCACGATTCGTAGGAGCATACCTTGCATATTTTGGGTCCATGTCGAGACAATGGAGTCGCTAAACAGTTCTTCAGACAACTGAGTCTTCGGATAGTGGATTCATCATGAAATTTTTGAGCTCTAGATTTAGTTGAGAATGGATTCATCAGGTGAATGATGAAGAACCTTTCCGTGTCTATCCTTTGTTCATCGTCAGAGAGCATATATGATCTTTTTCGTTCCTCCCAGGGATGATTTGACATGAAATTTTTCCTCCTCAGAAACGACACCAAAATGTTATCACTTAGGGAAAACCCTGGCTACAGGGAAAAACCGTAAGGTAACCTCAAACCTCTTTTAGGTTGAAATTTGGATCTCTCCGTAAAACTAAACTACCTTATGGTCACTGTAGTAGAAGGTTTTGTGCAATTAAGTTCAGGTGGCTAGATTTAGGTCTAGGGATAAATTGGTTGGGTGATCTTTGAAACCATTGGGCATGGAGTCCAGCTATTAAAAAAATGAGATCACAACTCCAATGAGCGGGTTGTCCAAAGCATGAAAGTCACAAGTCCTTCGATTTTTTGGGATATTTGGAAGAAAGAGGAATGAAGGAAAACAAAGTTTATAAATGAATATAATAACAATATTAATGAATGATAATTTCAAGAGAGGAGCATCAAAGAAATACAATATCATAAACTAACATTCTTAGACATTGAAGAAAATAATTATATAATAGAGAAAAACTGACATGGAGAAGTAACACATGAATTTCCTACTAACTTCTGATTAAACACTGTGAATACATTCAATATTGCTGAAATATATTTAGACTATAAGTGTTTTTCCAATAAAATACAACCCTTCTTCATTCTTCATAAATTGTTTTATAGAACTTACATAAATTGATCACAGGAATATAGTTTCAAATTTAACTACAAAATCTAAATAATCACAATGTACATCTCAAATACATGAATATAAAAAACTTAATAATCCTATATGAATCTAAACATCATGTTGTTGTTGGAGTCATGGCTAGAGCTTAGGACCAACAAGTAGAATTTGGTGAGGTGGCATCTGAGTCAACAACTGTCCATGATCTTTTTCCTCATGAAATCCTGAAAAATATGGTCGAGTCTTCGAAAATACCAAAATGTGATAGCTGTTAGAAAATTGAGATAGGTGTTTCTAAATGGTTCTGGTTTTGACAACAACCTCTTTCTGTGTTTTAAATATCATTCTTATTTGTCCAGGATATGATTTTTAAAATAATTACTAAAGCAAGATTGTAAAATTTTGAAAAACAACCTTTCAAATATACCTTTGAATATTCCAAACTGTAATACCTATTATAAAACCGAGACAGGTTTTTCTAAATGAGGATGTATTGGAAAAAATCTCTTTCATATTTGGAAAATATATTTCCATATATTCGGAAACCTCTCCCGAATTTATTGCCTTTTATAGGAAAAATAGTTCAAAAAACAGAATTTTTTGTGCAGTAAAAACAAACATGTTTTGGAACTTTTCCCTTTGATTGTTGAGCTTGTTTCATAACTTCAACCATCAAGAAAACACTTGATATTAAAATTTCAATTCCATTGGTGTTATTCTTTGGTTATGACAAAGTTTGAATTTTGCATTTGCCGTTGATTTTCTAGCTACTAGAGTTTAAACCTGTTTATTACAAATAACGTTGACACTCGTATTGTCATTGTTTTAAAACTATTTATTACAAATTTTCACGAACACTCCCATTGTCAACGTTTTTTAAAATTTACATAGTAAAACATGTGATAACAACATTGTTCTGAAAAAATTATCGAAAATACCAAAAACTTCGATAGGCTACTATAAAAAAATTTCTTTCTTTATTATAATTTAAATGCTAACACTGCAATTGTCAGCATTTTCCAAAAAAATAAAAGAACAAATTTTATTGTAATAATAGGGTAGATGAAACTAGCTTGTAGAAGTTTTCAACTTCAGCTTTAATAGCTGCAACCTTCTTGGGATGGACCGGACAAAGGCACTGTGGAATTGGTTTAGCATCAATATGTCTTGATTTCATGTACAAATATGTTTGGGTCAATACCTAACATCTCTTCATAAGACCATGTAAAAATGTCTCTAAATTCCTAGGAAAACGTTTTATCAGTCTTGATCTCACTGAGAGAGAAAGAGGCACAAATATCTACGTTCTTGATAATTCCAAGTTTGATCAAAATATCAAGAGGGATATTCTCTTCAATTTTCGATAAATTATTCTCAGAATTGATATCATGGATGGATACAGAATTCACAGACATCTCAAAAAAATTAGGCCAATAGAGTTCATGAAGATTATCTTCGTAAGAATTTGGTAAGGAGGAATGATGATGATGATCATCCCAGACGCATCATCCAACATCATGATCTCCATGATGCTCTTGTCAGTAGAAAATGTATGAGAGAAGGGATAAAAATATGTGTTGTAATCTAAGGAATGATCGATACAATTGATCGAAGAGGAGAGAGTAGAATGCATCAAACAGGACGAACATATGCCTTCATCGCCGAGCTCAATGGGACTTAACGACATGTGATCAATGAAAGTGTAAATATTAGACTCATTTGGCACTATCCAAGGATAAAATGGAGTAATACAAGAATATATGGCGTTGACATGGGAAACTGGATTAGAGTTGTCAAGAGAAGGAGGAGGAAGAGAAAAGGTTCCCATGAGGGAAGAATCCTTAATAAATCCTACCCCTACATGTGGATATGGATGTGGGGTTTCTCCCATAAGTGGGATGTTTTCAATAACTTGAGAATTGGTGGCAAATAAAGTTAGATGATCAATGGATACTGTTGGATACCTATAGCAATAGGTTTCATATTTCATGATTGGCAAATTCAAATGCCAAATATGCTCTGCTTTGCTGGTACAAAGATCCCATATTTTAAAGGAAAAGCAAGGTGTGTACATGCCTTCATATCTATTAAAGTTTTGATGGATGGTCCAACAGCCTAATGTGGATCATGCCATGTTTTAATTTTCTGTTGTAGAATAGAGAAAGAAATCTGTCCAAACTGTTTAATCTTGGCAGATCAGTAGTTAGGCAGAGAAACTAAGGTTCCCAACTGCTTAATCTATGGCCTTGGAAGAAATAAGGGTAGTGCTAGATAGGAAATCAAAGGAAAAAGCCAATGGAAAAGAAAAGGCACATAAAG
>APFE030785674.1:0-19534 GCA_000404065.3 Pinus taeda
TTCAGATTAAGGGGGGAATGTTGACACCTAATCCTCACGATTGGGTGAATTTATGTAAATAGTTAAATTAGGAATGTGAACAGTCATCAGGAGATTAACTGAGTAGTCACACCCTTTTGTATATAACAATAACATACCTAATGGAATAAATCGAATCAGTTTTTCTGCATAATGGAGTTACTGCCTGGCCTGACAATTAACTCTATTCTTAGATGTAAAATACGCCATGTGCATAATACTGTTGTCACATTCATAGTAACCCATTAGCACAGGTAATCTAAGTGTGTTCATTATGCTACCCTGCATGGGTACTAAAACTATCAATTTATTTAATGTAATTCCACTCATAACTTCACACTAGAAGCCACTTGCAATTCAATCATGACAAATCTAAAGCAGTGACACTAGTACCAACAACTAATTACCATGATAGCACCATTTCTCATACACATTAAACTTCACATACATAAGACACACATAATACCTTATCTATACAACTGAGCTTCATGGGTTAATAAATCAACAAAAAACTGGAACAATAATAGAAACTGCTGAAAATATTGTCAAAAAAAAAAACTAGAAACCATAATGGAGAGAGAGAGTAAGAGTCAACATACAACCATTTCATGAAAATAAAACCAACTAAATCTCACTTGGAGGGGGGAGCACCGCCACCTAGCCATGAATCACGTATGATTCCCCCTGAAGTGAAGATTTTACAAAGGATCAACTATCCTCAGTTGATCGATTCACTGGGTATTTAATACCCTCTTTCATGATTTAGTTACAATTAGCAACGTCCCGCTTTATGGATTTTTCCATTTGCCTTGGTCTTATCCGGAAAATATTTTCTTTATCTCCCATGATTCTTTTCCACATAAATTTTTGCGTTTATCTCCCGTAAAAGTTTTATGTCCAATGGACATTTATCTCCCATCCATCTGATGGATATCCAATCCATCCAAGCTTATCTAGAATCCCATCTATAAGCTTATCATGAAAGATTCATCTCTATCCCATTCCTCATGCGATTTGGAAATCATCTCCTCTCTCTTGGTGCTCCACCATCCAAGTGATTTATTTTATTTATTTATTCGACAATACATTTGCTTTTCATATTACATATGGCCTAGCTTTCCTCACCTTAGGTGTAGAATATTTTAACCCACAAAGAAGGTTATCAAACGTAGATTTCCTCAACATAGGTTTACAACATTTAACACACAATAGAGGATATCAGACCTAGCTTTAACTTAGCTTAGTTTTATAGTAACGTAGTACACAATGGAGGGGTGTTACATACTCCCCCCCTTAAATTTTACACCGTCCTCGGCGTATCACTGCATCATGTCCTTGTTTATAGGTAGCTATTTTCTAATCAACATCTCTCACGGGTCTGCCATATGATGCAATTTTTCTGATGTACATCTAACACAAAGAGTGATCCGAGCATCTCTCCTTCCATAGCTACATCGGTCCCAAGGAGTGCTCCCAGCATCTCTCCTTTCATAGTTACCTGTCACACAATTTTTTCAAACCATTTGCGAGAATCTATCAATGCAAAGCTTAACTATGATAAATATCATAATATGTTATTATTAAAGCATCTATTTCTTATTATTTATTTTATCTAAATAATGCATGTCCTCTGCTTGCATTCTTTCAAGCCTTTGTGTTCTTGTCGAACACCTGGTTCTTGCACTCTTTCTACATACAATATATCAGGTAGCATATTTTCCACATTAATATGCGTGTAAGGTCATAACAGATTATTTCACATCAAAATATATATATCATATACATATATTCATTATAATTGTATGTACACCAAATGTGATTAACCATAGTTACTTATACCAAAGTTACTTTCCTTCTTCTCGGTAATCTTTAGGTTTGTTTACATGATCAGACATCCATCCAATGAGTACTACATGCCCTACACACAAGGTATGTTATACACACCAATATGAATTTCGTTTTACAACCTTGTAGCATAGGTAGTCAATGGTCCCATATGTATTTTTGTACATAGTCCAGCTGTGGTACAACCTATAATACCATCCTCCTGGTATCACCTGCATGAAATAAACTTTATCCACATATTTTTCCACCATGTTAGTATCACACCAACATTCATTTTTGTGGTTCATCTATGTAATTAAGAACATTTTTATGTCATGTGTAAATGAATTCCAAATTTCATGTGGTTACAATATCAATCGCATATTATTGGATTCATGCATATTTTCCTCTTAATCATACATTCTGCTTAATGTTCTAAAGCAGAATATTAACTCATAGTTGTTGAAGTTTAATATTCATGAGATCATTAATTCACCTTGTATGTTTTAATGTTTCCCTATTTATGCTTCAATAACCTGTTGACCATGTATAATTCCGCGTAGTTATACATGAAAGTATTTAATACTTACGATCCTACACTCCTTGTACTTGTAAGTGTTTCTGACCTCACGGTATTTACATGTTAGGTCATTGTTAACATTAAATCACCCCTTACCAAATGCTGAGTTATCTGTTTAGGAATTATTGTTTGAATCACAAAACATTTCCTTATGTTGTCCAGAAACCTTATCAATGCAATATGATAAGAGATCCTCTCAAAATTTCTTGGTACAAATTGTGATATCAGTCTATTTTAAATAGATTGTTAAATATAATTTAATTGACTCAGGGGTCCATACCATTTGTGATACTTCACCAACTACTATGGTTTTCACTCAAGAATACTTATAGGTTCTATTATACATATCCTTCAAAAGATGCATATGTCTTGGAAATCCATTTAAGTTAAATTTCCCTTTTAACCATCCTTTCTTCCACACGAAGAAAGGATTAATTTGACCATAATTTATACAGTTATATAGCCTTTACACTATAACATGCTGTCACTATCCTTTACTTTGGTATTATACTTTTATAGCAATTATACCATTTATAAGTTTTTTTATAGTCTAACCTGAATTTGAACATAGTCATGGATACTTTGCCTATTTTTTACTGGCACATAATAGGATATGCATATATAGCTTGATTTAGACTGAATACTCTTTCTATATGGATTCATAAAATCAAGACCATCCCACCATTAACCATTTTATAAATACTTTATTCTTACAAGTCCATGATACTGCACACACCTGTGCTTATATGGTGAATACATATAACTCATTAATATGCATGGATATTGGGAATATTCCTCTTCAACATGTTTATCTTAATGACCACACTATGGTAACAACATGTAAAACTATCCATGACAAGGCATAGGTATAATATATAACAATTAAGACTAGATACAACCATCGACTTCCTCCGTTATCTAATCCTCCTTTCATGTATTTGGTGAGATTTGTTTCTATTCACCAATCCTTATTTAAATATCTTACCTAATATGGCTTTCCACACAGTTCCTCCACCAATACGTGTTATGATTTGTTTTAGATATTTTTAAGCAAAAAACAATTTTTGCCCAAGTTTTCCTCTAGTTACTATCATGCATATATGTATTTAACCTCCGCTTCAGAAACTGCAATCTCCACATGCACAAATATGATTAATTTTGAGATTTACATGAAAAATCATGATATTAAGATAAACTAGAATTCACTTTTCTTATCATTATACATAAGGATTTAATGCATAATATTTACCTAGTTATATGTTAGAAGCATACTATGTTCCATACTAAACATAGTAATGATCAAGTTCCTATTTAAAAGAGGCCTCACCCATCCATATATGTTCAAACTATAAGTATTTCTACTTTTATATCATCGTCCATGCAGATACTATCATGAATGGGACAACTCTAATGAGTGTGATAACAATTACCCACTATGCCACTTACCACTAACTCTACTATTTCATGCCACAGAGACACATGATATTCTGAACATTGTTCATGAAAACCTTTTTCATTGATGTAACCCTTACTAGGGTTTGACCATTATATTTTTATTTAGTTAATTTCCTTTATAGCACATGTAGGGGTATCAATTTCCTTGCATTATAGTTATGAATTCATCCATGCTATCCACCTCTTAGAATAATTTATCTCATTCCTAGCTTTAATTCTCCACAAGGACCAGAATCTTTTAGGTGACTTTAATAAGATTATAATGGATTTGCATGTAGTCCTAACCATTATTGTGAATATCAATAAATAAAAACATGAGCATAAGCACAACCATATCCTTAAGAAAAATTTAACAAGTAAGAGAATTTCCTAATGAGGAACTAAACAGTGCTCTACTTTCACATTTATTTTTAATTTCCATATTATCCTACCTTTAATGGATGATATAATATTATATTTTTATCAATACTAGCTCCAAGGATTCTTAAATATTATGATTTCTTCGGGTGTTGTTAATGTTCAATGGTTATCATAAGCACGTAAGCACAATGACTCTTTAGATCAACACCTGGGCACAAACCCCCAACTTGGAGAAAGGCATGCATCACGGTATGCACCCAACAAATTTCTTCCATGTCCCTTCTTTTAATAAACATGAAGGATTAGCTAACTAGTATCAATGTATAGCATAGATAATTGGAACCATACATTATATCATACTAATTTCTCATGTACCGTGGTCTTATGCCTGATTTTTTTTCCATTTAACCATAGGTATCATATGTTTTGTAATGATGATTAGATTTAGATTTACAAGCGATCTCATACATCAATATATGTAAACCCCCCAACAAGGTTATTGTAATATATTCCATGTAAGTATATTGGTCCCATGCAGTTCTCATAATAAGTAAGATGGGTGCATAGGCCCAAGCCACATTAACTACCTACTATGTAGCTACTTCTTTAAATAATGAGAGTCACAAGCATAACAATGAAATCATTCATCATACATATTGCTACTACCTCAATAAAACATAAACATATATACAAAAATAATCAAATTTTGCAGGTCGAAAATTTCCCTAGAAATCATTATCCATACTAATTTAACACTTATTCACAATTCCAAATGAGCAATTATTAACCCATGCACACTACTCTTTTCACTCGAATTTCAATTTCCTCTAGAAATCATTATCCATACTAATTTAACACTTATTCACAATTCCAAATGAGCAATTATTAACCCATGCACACTACTCTTTTCACTCAGAATTTCCAAGTTTTTCCAAAACAATTTTCAAGTCTATGTTGCACTTATCTCAACAATTCACAATAGTCATTCATTGTGCCTTAGGCATAATTTTCCCTACCCACAAGCAACCATTCTCTCATTTTTATTTACTAAAAGTAATAGAGGGAATGAGGAATATATTTTTTTCATATAAAACCAAAACTTATTAAAATCGACATAATCTTACCATTTGAAATGAGGCTCTTTTGCATATGTCTAATCACACTCTGTTTTTGTTTGGGCCTTCGTTTCCTTTCAGGGGGTGGTTTCATGTTTTCGTCATATGTCTCCTTCTATATTACTTATCGTTTCGCTTGATGGCCTATATCATTCTATATTGCTTAATGTTTCCATTGATGGCCAGTTAGTGGAGCATAGTTCCGTTTTCAATAATTTTACTTCCTCAATAATGATGAATAAATCTTGTATGTTATATGGAATTAAGAAAAACAGAGAGGCACATCACACTTGGAATCGAAATTCAGTTAACCAAAACACACTGATCAAGAATCGATTTATTTACTAATTAACTATGGAGTTAAAAAGACACAACGAAATATAATTTTTTTAGATTTAGTGAAGAATGGACACTCGAATTTTGCTTGCTTATGGGAACCATTTTGTGTGAATGCCTTTAGGATATCACTTTCTTCTTCTGTCCTGGTGGATGTTACAATTAAAACCATCACACCCTATTGTTTAATCCAAGTGACCCCATTAATGTAGTCGAGTGTCTAATACTTTGAGACCTACGAACGAGTAGTGAGTTTTTTTTGGACCACACAACTCGTTATTTTCACACTGCTCCAGGCCAGCTACATTGGAACTTGTCATAAATCACAATATTTTGTTATCCATGTAAGTGTCATCAAACACTACTATGGAGTAATCTCCCGAGGGCTTGCCCATATAATTTTCTCCTTTGCCCGTTATCTTGCAATTCAAAAAGACGAAGCCCGTGTCTCTATATGGAGAGCCTCTAATCTAAGTCTTAAATGTGCCCAAAACGTTTCTCCTAGTGTGGAGAGTTTTCAAATGACTTCAAATTTGCCACGACCCACGATTTTAGAATATTCTTTTTCAATACGTGGTCCATGCATACATAATCCTCAAAAATTTTCAACCAAAACAAAAAAAATAATCACCAAACTTTCTCAAGCGAAACCCCAAAAAATTGATCGTAGAATGAAAAAAATGCTTATCTATGTTGTATGCAGAGCATAACAGGGTCTTTCGAGACCAAGCTTTCTCAGTTATTTTTGGAGTGGTCTACTTCTTAAACCATTGTGAAACTTGGTTTTGGCACTCCTAAACCACTACAGAACTCAATTTTTGGCACTCTCATCTATTGAGCAAGGTAATTCATTCAATACCAAGTTGGTTTATTTAATGTTGTGTAATCTCTATCAATACAGTGGGAATAATCATAATCTTTTCTTTCCAACTTATCTTGTGCTACTCATCGTTATCGCTGGGGTAAGATAACATTTTATGCATAGTTATCTCATGCTATCCTCTTCACCCAGTGGATAGGTTTTTCTAGGAAACCTAGGAAACAACACTCACTGAATACAAAAATCATTTCAGATCCATCCATCTTAACATGTTGATATCTGTAGCATATTGTAAACACCAACAACAATTGTGGTTTCATTGTGCTTCACAATGGGGCTTTTGCGTTATATTTTTCTGAGTCCATCTCACTTCATGTTTTTTTGTTTTTATTATTAGAAACTAGCGGCTAATGATTATCAATGGATAGCCTTCAGCCAAATCTTCAGTAAACAGAGGGAGGCTTAGTCGAAAACAAATATAAATCTTATGGTGATTCCACCACGTCCCAGCAAAATGCTACTTCAACAGTGACCATCGTATCAATCACACGCCTTTACTTTGTGTCTTTAACGGTACTTTTGCTTGATTTTTTTTAGAATCATTCCTTAAACTTACAAGTACGATTTTCTCTTTCCCTAGACCAATAGCATATTGGTGAACTTCTGGTTAATACGGAGCAAGATTCCTAGGTGACACTCCCTTAGCCATTAGTGGTACGAAAACTTCTTCCTTACTTCAACTTGTATGGCCGAGTTAGAGAGGAATTGATTCCCCTCTGGGGTAATAGTATGTTAATTTATGCATTGGAAAATTTGATGCCATAGATAGAAATTCATAACTATGCACACCATATCTATGGTTGTGCCAATTTTGGAGGTTTCAAACTAGGTGATATAGTCAAAATTTCCGTAACTATCAATCTCTGCAACCCATGCAAAAAGGATACTATCATCTGATGATTTGGATTGGGTAAGAATGGTCCAAGCCATCGCCATCTACATGAGAGCAGAGGCATTGTTCGATGTTATACTCAAAGTAACCCCTTCTCACCTTGAACTGCATGTTGAGTGTAGTCAAACATTTGATGAACAACTCAATTACGAGTTAATAATAGTCAACAATGCATTAAGGCCAAGTGTGAAGTGACACCCACAAGGAAGGGTTTCATCCACCAATTAGGTAGAGCAGCCCATATGTCCATCGACATGGCATTTGACCATTTGCAATTTGCATCTCTAAAAAAAATTGCATTCATAATAGCATACTTAGATGACCTCAGATCTATTAAGTGTTAACCAATGTGCAATCCAGGGTTATTCAGAACACTATCCAATATCCCTGCTCCTACCCAATAGTTTGTTATTGCATGATGCTCTAGTCAACATTTTTGTTTCTCACACATATACAATAATTAGGAACTGAAATAAATAATATTTCTAGATAGAAAATTCCAATGTCAACATAAATACTTCTTCTTCATTCTTCATGATTCATGCAACAAGAATTATGCATATATGCTCCATATTCCTTTAACTAAAAAATTGTTAATATTTAGATTCAATCTTTAAGAATCATTACAGATTTGACACATATACCTTGACTCTCTATTACACTTTTAGTAGTGAGGCCAAATGAGGGCTCAAGAATTTAGCCTCCAAGATCCATAAATTTAAAATTTTCGATTCATTCACAGTTAAAGCCTTACCCCTCCTTGTAGATCTTGTCTTCTAAAATTACCTCATGCATATTACTATTAGGCCATGGTACAATTTTCTCATTAATTGTTTTATTGGTTCTCTTGTATGGAACCTTAGATTCGTTAACATCTTGGATGCACTTGATCGACCATTGAAGGCATGATGGTAGGCATCCTATCAACATATCTAGGTAAATATTCACCAACATTAATGGACATTAATTTCATGATCATGGTAGTGTTATTGACTAGTCTTTCATTCCCATGCATACTAGTTATATATGCAATACAAATACTTAATCCATTAATCGTAAAATAAGATACATATTCCTCAATTGGTGAGTTTTCATAAACATATATTACTTTAGAGAATTATGATCATACCATATCTATGTAGTGGATGTAATACGACGAGTTAGAAAATCCATAAAATCCACAGTCATCTCACATATTCATAGATAATCTCACCATAACCCACATTGCTTCCACTATTAACTCTATTCTTAGATGTAAAATACGCCCTATGTATAATAATTTCATCACATTCATAGTAACCCATTAGCATAAGTAATCTAAGTATGTTCATTATGCTACCCTGTATGGGTACTGTAACTGTTAATTCATTTAATGTACTTCTACCGATAACTTCACACTAGAAGCCACATGCAAGCCGATCATGAGAAATATAAAGTGGTGATACCAATACCAACAACTATTTACCATGATACCACCATTTCTCATACACATTAAATTTCACATACATAAGAGACAGATAATACCTTATCTATACAACTCAGCTTCATGGGTTAATCACTTCAACAAAAAACTGGAACAATAACAAAAACTGGTGAAAATATTCTCATAAACAAACTGGAAACCATAACCGAGAGAGAGAGGGTAAGATTCAACATACAACCATTTCATACAAATAACACCAACTAAATCTCACTTGGAGGGGGGAGCACCACCACCTAGCCATGAATCACCTCTAACCCCCCCGAAGCGCAGATCCTGCCAAGGATCAAATGTCCTCAATTGATTGATGCATTGGGTATTTAATATGCTCTTTCATGATTTAGTTACCATTAGCAGTGTCCCACTTTATGGTTTTTTCCATTTGCCTAGGTCTTATACGAAAAAGCTGTTCTTTATCTCCCATGGCGCTTTTCCACATGAAAGCTTGCCTTTATCTCCCACAAAGGTTTTATGTCCAATGGATATTTATCTCCCATCCATCCTTTGGATATCTAATCCATCCAAGCTTATCTAGAATCCCATCTAGAAGCTTATCATGAAAGATTCATCTCTATCCCATTCCTTACAAGATTCAGCAAGCATCTCCTCTCTCTTGGTGCTCCACCCTTCAAGTGATTTATTTTATTAATTTATTTGATAATACAATTTCTTTTCATATTACATATTGCCTAGCTTTCCTTAGCTTAGGTGTAGAATAGTTTAACCCACAAAGGAGGGTATCAAACCTAGCTTTCCTCTGCATAGGTTTACAACATTTAACACATAAGGGAGGATATCACACCTAGCTTTAACTTAGGTTAGGTTTACAATAATGTAGTACATAAGGGATATCTACCTCCACAATTTTTTTGTGGGCAAATTTAATATAAAGCTCCTATGGAACAATATTCCCAATTTATTTGGAAATTTAAGCATATAAAGTTAATATTAAATTCTCACAAACCAAGGCAATTTTATATTTCTAGAATGAGACATGCTCAACTAGAGTAACTAGGAGTGACAACACTTTTAGTATTCAAAATCAAAGAGAGTTTTCCTTGTTAGTAAGTAACGCTTTGTTGATTTTTGACACAGCAACAGCTTGGTGCAACCCACTAGATTACAATAGCAGATTCACAATAAAAATAGAAAATTTCATTTTAAAAACACCGGAATCAAATTTCCTGAGTATTCAAGGAGGGCGCAACCAATATAATACTTTAAACAAAATGGAAACAACGTTGAACCCCAGTTGAGGGCACATATATTTCATTGAAGTCGTAATAAAAATAACTGTCCCCAACCAATTACATTGGCGTTAAAACACTTTTATAACACGTTGATCTATATATAAACATCGCAACTCTCCCATGTTTTATCTGCACAATTGTATTATAAATCGGTGGTTTTAAATCGCTCTTGGCAAACTATTCAAATATCGATTTCTTACCATAACGCCGATGCAATTTCTATTTGGGATCACCACTTGACGGTATGATATGTCACGCAAATTTCGCATAGTTCACACTGCCAATGCCACAATTCTGGAACCGATTCCATTCCAAAACTGACTATAATCTTTGCCTCCAGGTTTATTGCAATATGATGGAATATGCAATTTCTCCCACTCTGATGACAATTACACAAAATCGATACAACAAACACCGTTTATTTTCCTTTGATCAAGATTTTGACGCAATTTCCGTGTTGATGATCTTCGTATCACTCTGTGCTATCACTCTATTCCAATAAGAATTCACTCACTCCCAATTTCTATGTTAATGACATTTCCATACTCACAAAATTGTGACAGTGCCAAGATTGAATAAAACACAGAATTCATATAATTTTCAATAGAACACAAATAGAAATCCACTTCACTCAAATTCTCTGATCAACCGGATTTGAATTTACAGAATCTGTCCCTCAATTTTACAGAAACCACACTTGTATTGATAAAAAAAATGAAACAGAGTTTTGTTATTACAAAAATGAAAAACAGAGTCTTTCTCGCCCATCCCTTAAGAATGATATCTGTTCAATTTTTAACATAACTACCCCCACTAATCTGAGCTTTTCGCTCCACAAAAATCTCACCTAACTCTTCTCCTCTATCACATTAATTTTCTAATAATAGCTTAACATAAATCTTCTATTTATTAATAAATATCTTAAAAGAATCTCCTATCTCTAACTCTCGCTTACACCTGCTCGAACAAATTTTATCACTAAATCTAAATAAAACAGTCTCCTTATTACAATAATAACAAACTATTTGAAAATCAAACCCCACAGTAACTAAAATTGACCAAACAGTAAATGAATTGTCAAGCCACAACATGTGAACATATTTTTCACATTGCTAGCTTATTCCAATGCTCCTGCATCAGAATCCTGGGGTAGAAAAGATTCATCCTTCAGGTTTTCTGGATTTATTCCATATCTCTGTAATTCAGCGGTTGTCAACCAACTGGAATCTTCCATTGGTTGCTCTTTCCACTTGACCAGATACTGGAAATATGTTTGTCCTCGTGTTTTCTTGAACATTCTTTGATCCAAGATAGCTTCCACTTCCTTCTTGGATGCTTTTGGTACCTGTTCTTCCCAATCTACAATTTGAATTTCATCAGCTGTAATTTCATTCTGCAATTCATTTTCTGCTTCTCTGAATGGATATAAGTCTGCAACATTAAAAATGGGGGATATTTCGATCCCTTCTGACAATTCAATTTCATATGCATTGGCTGAAAATTTCCTTTTAATTTTACAGGGTCCTATTTTCTTCAGTTTCAGTTTATTATAAGTCTTTGTAGGAAATATCTCTTTCCTCAAATATGCCATAAGAAAATCTCATACCTGAAACTCCTTTTCTCTTCTTTTCAGATCTGCTCTTTGCTTGTACCTCTTGCTGCTTTCCTGTAGTTTACCTTTGACTTCTTCATGTAGTTTCTGCATTTGTTCAACAAAATCTTCAGCACTTTCACTTCTAGCTTCTTGTTTTCCCAAGTCTCTAAGCTCATATACTCCTCTCGGATGCATTCCAAAGACAATATGAAATGGAATCATTCCAGTGCTTCGGTTTGGTGTATCATTGTAAGCGAATTCAGCTTGAGCTAATGCGAAATCCCACTGTTTGGGATTCTGATGTACTAGACTGAGGATGATAGGCTGAACTAAAACTAAGTTTAGTTCCCAACTTCTTCCGAAGTGTCCCTCAGAAATGCCCTACAAATTTAGTATCTCGATCTGATACAATGCTCGCAGGTAAACCATGCAATATTAAAATCTCAGAAAAGAATAAATTGGCTATGTGTGTGGCATCATTAGTCTTCTTACAAGCAATAAAATGGGCCATTTTTGAAAATATGTCTACAACAACATAAATAGAATAATTTCCTCTCTGAGTTTTTGGTAAACCCATAACAAAGTCCATACTCACTGCATCCCATGGTTGATCTGGTATGCGCAATCGCTGACATAGACTAGTATTCTGACTCCTTCCTTTGGCATATTGACATACCCTATATTTCTCAAGAAACTTTTTAACATTAGTTTGCATTTTAGGCCAAAAATAAAAAGCATTCACCTGAGCGAAGGTTTTACCTTGTCCAAAATCATGAGACAATCCTCCACTATGCTTTTCCATAATTATGTTCTCCCACATGGAACATTTGGGAACACATAATTCATTGCTTTTAAATAACAGGCCTCCTTGGATAAGGTAGTCCATCCACTCACTTCTGTTATGGTTCACTGGATTTTGAACTGTTGTGTAGATATCTTGAAAATCTCATCATCCTTGTACATTTCTATCATTTCATCAAAACCTACCACACCCACTTTAAATTCTTGCAAAAGAAAACTTACCCTGCTCAATGCATCTGCCACTTTATTTGACTTACTACTTTTATGATTTATTACAAAAGTGAAACTTGACAGAAATTCCACCCATTTAGCGTGCTTCTGATTTAACTTTGGTTGATTATTAATAAACTACAAAGCGTGGTTGTCTAAATATAAGATGAACTCCTTTGGCAACAAGTAATGCCTCCACTTTTTCAATGCCTACACAATAGCGTAAAATTCTTTATCATAGGAAGAATATTTCCTTTTCACATCATTTAATTTTTCACTGAAATACACTATCGGTCTTTGGCCTTGACTCAGCACTGCACCAACTACTTCTCCACTTGCATCAGTTTCCACTTGAAAGACTTTCTCGAAATTTGGCAATGCTAGAACATGATTTTCTGTTATCTTCTTTTTTAGCAAATTAAAATTCCTGTCAGCTGCTTCTGTCCATCGAAATGGCTGATTGACCTCCGTGATTGTCTCAAGGATTGGTGCACGAGTAAACCCCTTTATAAATTTTTGGTAGAAACTAGCAAGTCCATGGAAACTTCTTACCTCGAATACACTCCTCGGAGTAGGCCAATTTCTAATTGCTCGTACCTTTTACGGATCCATTTTTAAACCTTCTTTGGAAATCACAAATCCCAAGTATACTAGTTCTTCTTTCATGAAACTACATTTCTTCAAATTGATTAGTAGTTTTTCCTTCTGCAGAGTTTTCAGGACTAACTTCAGATATTCCAAATGCTCCTCTTTACTTTTGCTAAAAGCCAGAATATCATCAAGGTAAACAACAACAAATTTACCTGTATATTCTTTCAAGACTTCGTTCTTTAATCTCATGAACGTGCTGGGCACATTAGTGAGCCCAAAAGGCATCACTAACCACTCATACAGTCCATTATTTGTTTTGAACGTTGTCTTCCATTCATTGCCTTCCCGAATTTTATACCCGCTTTTTAAATCTATCTTTGTAAAATACCTGGATCCACTTAAACAATCCATTAAATCATCCATTCGCACAAAGGAAATCTATACCTGACTGTTATCTTGTTGATAGCTCTGGAATCGGTGCACATGCGCCATTCTCCTTCCTTTTTCGGACTAAGCACCATTTGCACACCACAGGGACTCAGAATTTCTCGAATCAACCCCTTGTCCATCAGCTCCGAAACTTGTCTTGCAAATTCTGCATTTTCCCGAGGAGTTAATCTATATGCAGCTTTATTAGGTAGACTTGCTCCTGGTATTATGTCGATATGGTGACTTATACTTCTAATCAGTGGTAATTCGTTTGGCAATTCATCCACGATGATATCCATGAAATTATTTAACACAAATTGAATTTCTTCAGGAAAATCATTTAAATTTGTGGAGGTTAAAATTACCTTTGGCCTCCCCACGATAGCGAAATACACCTCCTCGCTTTTATCAACCTCCTGTAGCAGTTCTTTGCCACTCATCAACATAATACTATTTTCAGGCAACTCTTTATCAGCATCGTTCTTCACTGGCAGCAATGTATGTTTAATTCCCCCATTCTCTATGGTGTATGTATTTCTTCTTCCATCATGAATCACCTTCCGGTCAAATTGCCATGGTCTCCCCAATAACACGTGACATACATCCATGGGCATTGTGTCACAAAAAATCACATCTTTGTATGTGCCAATCTGCATTTCCACATTACACTGTTCTGTCACAATGACTTGATGACCCTTCTGAAGCCAGGATACTTTGTAAGGTTCAGGATGCGCTTTCCTTGTTAATCTGAGCTTTTCCACCATCTCTGTAGACAGAAGATTGTGAGTACTCCTGCTATCAATTATAACCTTACAGCACTTACCCTTTCATTTGCATGTCGTACTAAACAAATTCTTCCTTTGCGCTGGTTCCCCAATCTCTTTTTTTGATCTAAGCAAAGTTCTTCTGAGTAGTAATGATTCACCTTCTTCAGGTGGTTCCTCTTTCACCACAAGTCGAGGTGGTTCTGGCTCTACCTCAGCTATGTTTGCACCCCTCTGGCTTGCTGATTTGTTATGAGGATAGTCCCGTGACATATGTCCCCATTATCCACAGGTATAAAACCTTACATCTCTGCCTCGCCCTCTTCCTCTGGGCGTGAATCTCCCTCTACTAGATTCACCCATCTGTGGTGATATGTTGCTTGAACTTCTTGTTTCAACTTGATGCTGTGTTCCTCTAGATCTGCCAGCTCCTCTACCTCTCGCTGAGTTATTTCCTCTATCTCTTTGACTCTATTTTCTTAATATTTTCTCCTCTACTTTCAGGCTTGCTTGATAGGCATCCTCAACAATTTTCAAACTTAACAGGCTAATTTCATCTTGTATTTCATACCTTAGCCCATTAACATATATAGCTACTTTCTCCAAATCATGTTCTACATGCCTTGTTCTGATACTTAACCTATAGAATTCTTGTGTATACTCCTTAACATACATTCCTTTCTGCTTCAGATTTTGCATCTTCTTAAAAGGATTCAAATGATAGTCTTTAGGCAAAAACTTGGCTTGAAGTTTTCTTACGGTTTTATCCCACTGCTTTATCATAGATTTCCCTTTTTGTTGTTCTTGATGTTTGTAACTCGTCCCACCAGATGGCTGCATGGCCCTTTAGTCTAGTGATTGCAAACTTCACCCTCTTATTCTCCTCAATCTCTTCATAATCGAAGTACTGATCTATGGATCTGATCCAATCCATGAGCTCCTCATCATTCAGACACCCTTCATACATAAGAATCTCCATTTTGGGTTTGCTTCAAGCCTTTGCGAGCATCTTGATGATTTTGACATTGTCATTCTCTTCTTCGGCTTCCACATCTGCATCAGATTCTTCTGAAGAACTCTCAGCTCCCTCATCAGGCGCTCTTCTTTGGGCTGTCTCCATTAGTTCACACAATCTCCGCACTTCTTCTATCAAAACTGCATTAGGTTCTTGTCTCCCGCTACCAATTCCCCTTTCGGGTGGCAAAAATTTCATTTTAAAAACAACGGAATCAAATTTCCTGAGTATTCGAGGAGAGCGTAGCCAATATAATACCTTAAAAAAAATGGAAACAGCGTTAAAACCGAGTTGAGACGCACATATATTTCATTCAAGTCATAATAAAAATAAGTGTCCCCAGCCAATTACATTAGTGTTAAAACGCTTTTATAACAGGTTGATCTATATATAAACACCGCAACTCTCTCATGTTTTATCTGCACAACTCTATTATAAATCGGTGGTTTTAAATCGCTCTTGGAAAACTCTTCAAATTTCGATTTCTTACCATAACTCAGATGTAATTTCTATTTGGGATCACCACTTTCCGAAATGAATGTCACTCAAATTTCGCGTAGTTCACATCGCCGATGCCACAATTCTAGAACCGATTCCATTCCAAAACTGATTATAATCTTCGCCTTGTGTTTTATTGCAATATGATGGAATATGCAATTTCTCCCGATGCGACACAGCAAACACCGTTTATTTTCCTTTGATCAAGATTATGACGCAATTTTCACGTTGATGATCTTCCTATCACTCTGTGCTATCACTCTGTTCCAATACTAATTCACTCACTCACAATTTCTAGTTAATGACTTTTCCAAACTCACAAAATGTGATAGTGCTGAATAAAACACAAAATTCATATAATTTTCAATAGAACACAAATCGAAATCCACTTCACTCAAATTGTCTGATCAACCATATTCAAATTTACAGAATCTGTCCCTCGATTTTACACAAACCACACTAGTATTTATAAAAAAATGAAAAAGACTTTTGCTATTACAAAAATGAAAGTCTTTCTCGCCCATCCCTTAAGACCGATATTTGTTCGATTTTTAACATAACTACCCCCACTAATGTGAGCTTTTCGCTCCACAAAAACCTCACCTAACTCTTCTCCTCTATCACATTAATTTTCTAGTAATAGCTTAATAGAAATCTTCTATTTATTAATAAAGATCTTAACAGAATCTCCTATCTCTAACTCTAGCTTACACTTGTTCGAACAGATTTTATCACTAAATCTAAATAAAAATGTCTCCTTATTACAATAATAACAAACTATTTGAAAATCAAACCCCACAATAACTAAAATTGACCAACAGTAAATGAATTTTCAAGCCACAACATGTGAACAGATTTTCACATTGCTGGCTTATTCCGATGCCCCTCCATCAATTTTATCCTTATGCTAACCCTAGTTTCTCACCAAATATGGGTACCAATATCATGTTGATCTATTTGATGAGAATATATTTACCATATGAGGATGGTTTGACAAAATGTATTAATAGAGGTGCTAGAGAAACATCACGAGTGCAATAATGCTGGAACATATAGATTGTGGTCAGTCTATGTGATATTAGTGATAAATATTGACATCATTTACCTTAAATAAGTTTTCCCATAGACCCCAAAGTTTCTCTAAATGGGTATTGATGCAAGATGTGAATAGTCTCTTCCAATCAGGGGGTTCAATTCTTTTTCTCCATGGAGTTAGGCCCTATTGAAAAGGTTGACGATTTACCTAAGTTGTCATCCATGGATCATGGGAAGTATTTAGTGAATTTCTGGCAAAGTGTTTTTCGGAAAAATTACTTATAATGTTTTGGAAAGCCTACTATATCTCTTACCTAACAACAATTAACAGTCCAGTACATTAAATTATGAATCATTGAAACTATTATATAAAGGTAAACCTTATGATGCCGGTGTATATACTCTATCAATAGGAAGAAGTTAGAAAGGGAAACAGAAATTGAATTGATTAATCTTGCTAAGAGAAAAAAAATGAATTTGTTTTAGTGCATTATGTCTATGGGGAAATGAGGTTTCGATTACGGCACGTGGAGGCACTCACATTCTAACCCACTTCCCAAAAAAAACATTATGATATTATTAATCACATAAAGCTGATTTCTGAAAGCTCGTGGTTTCTATACCATAAAAGAATGAGCAAAACTCCAATCCGTTGGGATGAACGAATTAACCTTCTAAGAAAAAAACACTTAGCAAATGACCATCTCCTCGCACACCTTGGAGGCTCGGTTGTCAAACCAACCGAATGGGTGGAACATGGTTCTATCGAATCAAACAAAAAAAAATTGTCTGCCATTTTATGAGAAAATAAGATGTACTATAATATCATCTCACACTGCTCCTGTGGCTCCTTGTTTAGATTAATGGGAATTTTTGACTACATGTGGCTAATCTTCACTTGTGGCAATGTGTTGGCCCTCTATGTGGTTAGGTGAGGCCCTTAATGGACCTATCAGCTATAGTGGATTATCAACCGCCTACACCCCTGGTGAATGAAGTAGAACTCGTGCATGCTAACTTCTCTCTCTAAAACCAGCTCCTCCATAATACTGAAATGCTGAGATAAAATCTAATTTTTGCATAATGCATGTTGATTATGGGGATGTATAAAAAAAAAAAAAAATCTCCATAGAATAAATAAAACCAAAAATCTGACCATCAGGTTTTTTCGAGTTAACATCATGGAGCTCTTGCGCGTTCAAAATAAGGTTTGAAGTCATCAATGTAAAATATTACTTGTTCAATTTTTGACATAAGATTTATATGTTGTAATTCGAACGTGGAATTTCTATGGAGAATTAGAAATGAATAAAAGCACTGAGAAGTGTGAAAAAAATACAGAGGTGTAGAATATTATCGGTTCATAAAAACAATACGAAACATGAGATGTAATCTTGGGAATTTAAAAATTAGAAGAGATAACGATGATATTATGCATTGATTTGATAGTTGTATCATAATCCAAACACCTCAGTAGCCTATGCATGGTCCAATAGGATAGGGTTATGGACAACCATAGAAATGCCATTAATTCAAAACATTAAAAAATAATTGCAATCACCCTAAGATTGCTATTTCTTTTTGGGTAGGTCACCTCTCTGTCTGCTGAATTGTTAATTGTCCTTAGCGCTTGCCTGCATTTAATTGATGACAGTCACCCACTAGCTCCCCAAAAGGTGAAAATTCCAGATGCTCATATGGATAAGGGATAAGTTTGTTGTTTCTTTCTAATGTTGTCTTTCATGCTCTTTTATCACAGAGCTGGATTCTAATAATGATCAATACTCTGATTTAAGAAATGTTTTAAAAGCATAAGGATAAGGTTATCCGAAGCAAAGGAGAAAAGCGAAATATAATGCATATCCCATTCTTTTAGTGCTCTATGTATCAATGAATGTGGATGTCATATGTTGTTTGAAACATATATATGGACAAATCTTGTCTTAACAGAGTGCAAAAGTTCACACTAATCTTGCCATTTATTTGAGTTCGAAGAAGACCCAGTATTATCTGATATGTGGGTCCTCGATTGGTGGGTTTAGCAGTAATGGAACTATGTCGGGTTATAAATAATAGTGAGCATTGTCTTAAATAATAATGACTCTGTAATTTATGATAAAGTGTAGTTACCATCGATACATAGATTTAGAGTTTATGATATTTCATGCAATACTTTAAGCTTCCATGAATCAAAACAGTATATATATATTTGTGTTGATTATGACGATGGCGGACCATCGATATGAGAATAGGATTAGATTGGATGAGGATTTGATCCTTATTTTTTGTTTTTTTATAAATGTAGCCTACAACCATGTAAAACAATGGCCATTAGATGAAGAGCAGGCATGTTAGGCCGTGGAGGCCAAGAGATGTAATTGCGTATTTCTTTGATGAATTATCCCTG
>APFE030785675.1:0-11934 GCA_000404065.3 Pinus taeda
AAAAAAAAAAGAAAAAAAGAAAAATGTGTATAAGCCTGAAAACCAATCTCAGATTGCCGGTCTTATACAGAAAATATGGAGTGAAAATCAGGGACACCTGACACTCTATATTTTCCAAAAAAAAAATCTCTCTCTCTTTCCATCCTTACTTCATCTTCATTCCATTTCACTTCACCTTCATCATTTTTCATCTCCATTTCACTTCATTCCATTTCATTTTTTTTCACTTCACTCCATCCACTCCATCTCATACCATCAATAAAAATCCTTTTTAGGATTATTTCCATTCAGTTAGTTTTTTTCCTAACTAACTTTGTGCAGTTAAAAGGGAGATGTCTTAGTTTCCGCAGCTGGAAACTGTTTCCACAGCTCGCACCAGTTTCTGCAACTAGAAATGACTCTGTCTCTACAGCTAGCAGCACTCTGTTTCCAAAGGAAAATCTCAGTCAAAGGTTCACATCATTATCACCAAAGGCAGCAAGGATATGAGGCACCCGCAAGATCAAAAAGCAATAATGGATCAGCAACCTTAATCAACAAATGGTAAAACTCATGAAGGTATGATCAAAATCTTTTCCAAACAACAATTTAATGTCATTTTATGCATAGTTATTAAATCGTGGAAGAGCCACTAAATGCAATGATTCAACAAAGATCATCCCACTTCTCCTCCATGATAATCCTTCATCCACCTCATACCCTTCTAACGGTCCCATGATCACTCTTAATTTAAACTCAAAATGGGACTGCGGTTTCATTTATTGGTCATACGAAGAAGTGACCTATTACACTACGTCTCTTCACTACCATGATTTCCGCAGCCAATACTAATACGTGTGCGAAGCCACCCGGCTCTAAAGGATTCGGTCGTTATTCCATCCACTTATCACTCCATTTTCGCACGCATTTGAACTCATTCTTGTGTTCTACTCCCTCATACTCACACCATTTTCACTCCCATTTCCACTGAAAACTCCACAGCTCTATTCCAAACCCCACTTACAGTCTGTAATACGCTTTGCATTGCGGCTACTCCACTTACAGCCGTAATTCATCCATTTTTCCCGTGAGCATCCTCCCTGAGCATCCATACACAGTCAAAACTTCACCCGAAGATTGAGAGCCGAAGATGGGAAAGCTGCTTAGAGCTGAACCCGAAGGTCCAAAATATTTAGAAGAATATCCTCAGATGAAGGAAGCATTGAAGAAATCAAAATGGTTAAAGTTCATTCAAAATTTCATAGGATATGATAAGGAGGTAACGAAGGCATTTTCTCGGTCCTTCAGTGGAAACACCGTGGAAATAGGGGACCTAAAATTTACATTAACAGAGAATACCATAGCCACAGCAACCAGTCTACCTCAGGTGGGAGACAGATGGTTCAAGAACAGAGGGCTGGAAAATCAAGAATGGAAGAACATGCTCAAGAACCCAGGTATGGACACTTCAATATTTACTAAAGGGATTCCTGTACATGTAATTAAGGAAGAATGGACTGCATTGCTATTACTCGTTCAAAAGTTTATTACATGTGAGGGCCGCTTTGGTACCATGTATATGTACCATGCAAGAATTATGATGAATTTCATGGAAGGCCATGCCATCAATCTACCCTACTTTCTGCTAAGAAGCCTAAAGAAAATGAGTTCCACTGTCCAAAAGAATGTAGGCCATATTGAACCCCACTTATATCATCATGGCCTCATTAGAATTCTCATAGAGGATCAACTGAAAAATCACAAGGATACATGGGAAAAGTTTTTGGTCAGGAATCATTTCCAAGAAGTGACTGAAGCTTCCGCTAGCAGTTCTCCTAAAATCCCAAAAGGAAGTAGGAGAACGAAAAGAGATGTTGCTGCCCAGGACTCTCCTATTGTGCAAACTCAGGAAACTACCCAAGAAGAAAAGAAGAAACATAAAAAGGATAAAGGGAAAACAATTGTTCAAGAATCATATCCATCACCTGAACCTTTAGTAGAAGAAGACTCTCAAACCTTGGCTGATAGACTATCACAACTTCAAGCTGCTGCCCTCTCAAAGAAGAAACAGAAAGAAAAACAGAGTGCCCAGCAAAAGAGCACTAGTGCACAAGTGAGAAGAAGCAGTAGACTTAAAGAAAAAATGAGTGTGACTAAAGAAAAACAATCACATTTCATTGATTTGGGAGAAGGTACACCTGAAAAGGTTCCAACTCAGCTTGACCTTGAGTCCACTCCTCCACGCGAAGAGAGTCCCTTTCAGCGAGAACCTCAAACATAATTTGATTTTGAACATAGCCCAAGAAGAACACCTGAAATTGATCCTGACCAGCAGAAGGTATATAATTATTTGGAGACCTTGGAGCAATTAGTTGCAGGTCCAAGCACTATATTGCCTCTTGATGAACAGGTCCAATCTTTAGAACAGGAGGTGTTTGAACTAGAAGTCCTGAACCGACATATTAAACAAGAAAACGAAGCATTGAAAGAACAAAGCAAGGTGGACAAAATTGTCCATGACAATACCATGCTTCACTTAGGACTCTGGCAGAAGAAGAACAAAAAATTGAAGAGAAAATGTAAGAAACTGAGCAGGGCATTGATCAATTTGAAATTCAGGTGTTTAGTCAAGAAACCAAGGACAATTTTGGCAGCAAGGAGAAAGAAAATAAGGCTAGATGTTTGGCAGAAGCATCTAAGCACATGGATTGAAAAACAATGACAAAGTTTTGGTTGCATGAGGACATGCAACACCTTCACAGTGGGGGTATGTTGAGCCTCAAACCTGCACTTCTTTACACATCCTCTCAGCTCAGCCTCCTTTTCCTATTCATTTCCTTCTTTTGCCACTCATCCCCTCCATCAAATTGCTCAAATCATTGTATTTTAGGACTTTTTACATGGTTTTCTAATTATGCTAATGACTGTGTTTGGTTTAGAATTTTGGTTCAAGGTGCTGCGTTTCCACAGCTCACACAGGGTTTTCCGCAGCTGATCCCGGTTTCCGCAGCCAACCCCGGATTCCGCAGCTATTTTATTAAATGATATGTTCCAGGTGTCCTCCAGGAAGAAGAGCCACATGGGAAATTTCGTGGAACCAAGGAAATGGTGTGTGTCCTTCCAGCTCACCCAAACCAGTCATCAAAACCCGTGGTCAACGAGGAGGCAACTACGGTCAACAGAAGTCATTGGCGGTGGCACGGCTCTGCGTGTTCTGTTTTAGAGCACGTGAAGAACCGGTGGCATCCTCCTTAGCCATGAAGATAGTGGGAAACATGAATCCAACAGCGGATTGAATGCCCACAACGACCGTTGCCTAAATCCGAGGACGCAGCAAGACTACGTGTTTTTACACAGCTGCTCGAATAGCTTAGTTTTCGTTAAGTTAGTTTGCTTTCCTCTGTTATAAATAAAGCGTCTTTAAACGCTGGATAGTTAGTTGTTAGCTGCTGATATGTAATTTTTAACTCCCACTGTATTTTCTATTTTATGCATAATATATGAGAAGATTGTTTTCCATTTGAGCGTGTAATTGATCATTGAACCTGCTGGAGTAGGCAAAGGGCCCCTGTTTACTGAAGGCCTGTATAATACTCTTTAATTTTCTACATTTCTTTTTCTTATTTCATGTATAATAGCTGTACAGAATGCCTTTGATTACTGTGTTTTGATCATGTATAATAGCTGTATATAAACTTTGAATTCTGCCTATTTATATTTCTGCACTTTTCCATGACTGATCAGTGTGTTATGCAGGTTTCTTAGGTGTGCCCGGGACAGTTTCTTTCTTTTCTTTTCTTTCACAACTAGTGACACTTGGTGATCATCTTGTCTATGTTGCTGACCTTCCTTGTTTTGCAGCCTTTATTTCCTTAACTATCATGTTAGTTAAATTTGCAATAGTTGGCTTTATACGTTTAGACATCAAGTGTTTATTCTATTGATGGGTTCCTTCTCATAATTTAATATTCTTCATTGAGGACCAAAAATCAATTAGCACAGCTTGTTTAGTTGCTCAAGAACTCACAAATTTGCTTGGCTTATTTTAATTGTTTATCACATGAATATATTCAGTTAAAAGAAAGAGGGTAAGAAGAAGTTAAAGTATTTGTGACTAGTCTTTCTTTTATGTAGATTTACTTTAGTTTCACATTGCTTAGTTTTATTTGACATAGATTTCATCTTCATTTTCTTGCAGCAATAGAGATACTGGGCCAATGTCATTAGTCTTTTATTTGATGCCTTTATTTTCCTTTAAGAATTGATTTCATTTCAGTTGTTGTTCAAGATTTCTTGTAGAATACTTTTAAGTTATAAAAATCTCATCACAATCTCACAGACTTCACTCGCTTTATTTCATTTCCATCACATCACAGTAGGAGATATATGCTTGAAAACAAACTTAAAAAGTTAAAAACGACAAAAGCTTAAGAAATAGTTGCCTAAGTACATACAGTACACCTCACTTTATCAGCTTACGAGCCCCGGGTTGACATTTAAAAGTTGCAATTTAGACATCACTAAATTGACCAAACAATAACCTTTCACATCCTCATGAATCTTGACTCTCCAACTTCTAGTGACCATTGGAATTCTATAAATTTTTGGATTCCAAATTACTTTCGAAATTACATATGTCCTTTGGTATTACATGTCTTTTGGACTTCCAAGAACCTTTAGTTCATACATGACTCTTGGAATTCCACTTATTTCTCTTCACTGATTACACAATACATTATGACTTTGATATCATCATGTGATGAGAACATGCCATATCAATATCTTTGATTACTGGGACTAAAAGTGACTGATGACATGGAATTATTCAGTGGTGACATGGATGTCATATGTATCTTCGTTCTTCATGTAGCTTCAATCATTGATGTCCTCACCCTCTAAAGGGTCTTTGATCTAATGGAGTCTTTGAAGTTCTTTGATCATTAATATTTAAGTGTGTTCTTCATTCTTTCCATGCCTCCTTTGTTTATTCTATTTTCCCTATCTTCCTCATGTGTGCTTGTCATGTTATTCCTAGAATACATATATCTGCGATCACTCATGACAAGAAACCATCAACCTGAAAATATCTTATTCTACCATAGTTTGTGCATATTTTCTTCCTTTTCATTGCACTTAAAAGAGGTAAAAGGAGCTCGAGGGTGCATGGGCGCACTTTGAAAGTCTGAAGGGCTGAAGAGGAAAGGCTTCGAGGCTTCAACATGTGATCAAGAGAGGGAGATAGTCAATGCAAGGCACATAGCACAAGTCCAAAGGGAGAAGGGGAAGGCTTTAGGCTTCCCAAGTGTGTTGTGCACTCAAGGGAGAGATGGAGGGCACAGGAAGTACTCCTGAAGGTTGAAGGATCAAGGCTTCAAGTCTCGAAGGTGCGCTCATGTGCTCAAGAGGCCTAGTAGGGTGCAGGGCACACTCCTGTAGGCTGAAGAATGTTTCTTTATGCCTTCAGAGTGCACTCATGTGCTTATGAATTTTAGAGGGTGCATGGCGCATTAGGTAAGGATGAATGGTGAAGCTTAAGGCCTTCAGGGTGTGCCTATGTGCTTAAGGATGGCACACTTATTTGAATCGAAGGAATGCACTCAAGGAAGACTTGGTCTCCAAAAGGGCACAGTTCGGAGTAAGGAAGGGGAAAGAGGATTAAGGAGTGCACCTTGAACCCTTGGAGGGTGCATGGAACACTTTAAAACAACGAAATATTTCCCATCAAGGCTTTAGAGTGGGGTCATGCACTCTTGGATTCAATGGTTTTCTTTTAAACCAAAAATTTGTTTAAGTCTAAGACACAGGGCGAAGGGTGAACATGATGAGTTTAAACATAAAACCATGTGTGAAACATACCAACTCATTGATAAAACTTATAAAAACTTAAAAAATAATGAATACACATCAAGATGCCACTTTCTACACATTCCCGAAATATAGCATGTGAAGTGCGTGCAACTGCGACTAAAAAGTGTTGATTTGTGATGACAAAGATGTTACGCTCATGAAATCACTTATGGATGTTCTAATCAATGTGAAGACACTTGAGACCATTTAGGGACACTTGAAACACATAGAATAACATGAAACAATATTTTAATATCAAAGAGACACTAGGTACAATGGTTATAGTAGGCTCCAAAATTCGAATGTAGTGAAATTTTGGAGGGTGTTGTAGCAGCGACAAAACTTGGCGACACACTGGGTGAACTTCAACTTATCTGTCCAAGAATATATTTTGGTTAAGGGCCAGACCTTTAAAAATTATTGATTCCCTTGATTTCCCCCTTTCGACTTGGTTTTATATTGTATAACATCTTCACTTTTCTCTATCTGGTTGAACACATACAAAAGATACACCATGTCATAATTGTTTCAATAAAGGAAATGGTAATGTGCACGATGCGTTTGTGATATTTAGAGTATGAGTTTTCATCTTCAATGTTGCTCTGCTTCTAGTAGGCCTAGACAATACCCCATTGAAATCACTTTAGGAGAACAAACATTGCTTCACTGCCAACAAGCCTGGGCAGTACCCCGATGAAGTCTCTTGCTTCACCTCCCTACGCAGGAATTTCACCCTTTATTTATTTATCTTAATAGAATTGTGCTTTGGCACTTATTATTTTCAATGGGTGGAAGAGAGATCTCGACTTATTGAGAGCAAAGGAAGTTTCCCCTTTAGAGAATTATTTTAAGACCTCTAATATTGGTTTTCTTGCTTTAAATTTTCCCCTTGTCTCGTCTCTACTAGATTGGACAAGAGTTAACACAAGTAGTATTACACCATGTTGAGCAGTTTAGGTACTAGCATAGACACAGATATAATAGGTTTCCTCAATCTTCTTCTATTGGACGAATCATATTTTATTTTTGGACTTAGATCAACCTATGGATTTTTTTCACAAAAAGGAGAACAACATAAATTTGAGGATTTTGGTTGTCACAATTCTCTATTATTGCACTACAAAGTATTTTTAGCCATGCACTTTTACACAAGCTAATATTTATGCACAATGACCGAAAACAGGACATGGCAATGCATGAGTAACATAAGCCACAAACAACTGACACAAAGGAAAGGAAACAAAACAAATTATACAAGAAGTGTAGCTTGTAGATGCTATTGAAATTAATGTGTTAAATATCGACCATTTATGGGAAGGGGGTCAATCCTCCTATCTAATGATTCCAACTTGAAAATACTATGACCAAGATTTTCTTCAATGGTGAATGGTAAAATCCAAAAAGGTTGGAAATTTATGTGTTTACCCTTTACCTTGCGGGTTTTATCCCAATTTAGTACTAGGTCACCCAAATCAAATATCTTTTCCCCTGCATTCTTATCAAACCAATGATTTACACGGTTATGAGGCACGGAAAATTTGTCCTTGGCTTTAAGCCTTTTTTCCTCGAGTTTAAGTAATGTGTCTATCTTTCTCTTAACCAAAAGGCAAGGTTTACCTTATGACTCTTGTAAGAGCTGGTAGGCCGTAAGATACAGGTTTAGAGGCAAGATAACTTCTTTACTATAAACTAGGAAGTATGGCGATGTTCTTAGGGAAGGCTTTGGAGTTACATGGTCAGACCAAAGTGCATTGGTCAAAGATTAATGCCAGTTCCTTTGTTAAGATAAGATGGTTTTCTTAATTATGCAGATAAGAGTCTTATTCGTTGATTCAACCAAACCATTTCCCTGCATTTAATAATTAGATGCACGTTTCAATAAAATTCCATTTGCTAATGCAAATTCATAAAGTTTCAACGATGAAAAGTAAGTCGCATTATCAAAGAAAAGTGACGTAGGAATGCCAAAACTGGTTATAATATTCTATTTCAAGAAGTGGATGACTTCTTGGCCATTTACTTGTTTGAGAGGAGCTACTTTTGACCACTGAGTGAAGTAATCCATCGCAGAGAGAATATATCAGTGTTTCTTTGATGAATGGGGAAAAATATATTCGATAACATCCAAGCCTCACTATTGGAATGGTTCCTCAAATACTACTGGTATCAGTGGGGTGACTAACCTCTGATTATGACCGATGCATCTTTGACAAGCTTGGCACTTGTAGACATAAGCATGAGCATCCTGGAAAAAAATGGGCCAATTATTATAACCTTTTGTGTTGTAGTGTCGCCCACATAGTGGCTACCTAATAGTCCATCATGTAAATATTATAGGACCTTCTCTGTATCCCATGGCTCAAGGCACCTCAAGATGACACCATTGTGGTGCTTCCAGAAAAAAACTTTGTGAACCAATTGATAAGATAATGCATTTAGACAGATTTCCCTCTTCTGTTTATTCGATAAGTGCGAGGGAAAGGTGCCATGCTCTGAAAATTGTTGTAAATATGCATACCATGATGTTGTAGAAGTGTAGTGAGGAACATGTTCAATGTTATACATTTCTATGTACTACTCCCATCCTGAAAAATATTGTTTGAGAGAATCTTTTGCTTTGGAGGCTAGATTACATAGGCCATGACCCTTTATGGTATGAGCAATTTTGAACTCCAAATCATATTCTTGAAGACATGTGATCTAGTTAGCCTTCTTCTCACCCAACTCTTGCTTCACGAACAATGTTCTTACTATTGGATGAGGTACACATATGATTATGTGAGATTGTAATAGATAGGGCATGAAATATTTAATTGTCTTGTAAACAACATACGCTTGTTTTTCAATGGCAGGATAATTCAATTATGGCCCTTGTAGACCAACGCCCAGAAAGAGACAGGCCACTTATTTCCTTCAATATCCTTTTGAGTCAGGATGACCGCTATGATGAATCCGAAGAAAACGTGTAGAGCAGGAAGTGTTTCCATAGTCTGGACCGAATAATGCGGGCGCATCAGCAATAGCCCGCTTGATCTAAGCGAAAGCATCCTTTTCCTATTTATCCCATATGTACACTACATCTTTCTTAATCATCTCTTGTATGGGCTTAACCATTTGAGTGTAATTAGAGATGAATTTGCTCAGGAAATTAATTTTTCCTAAGAAAGACTACATGACCTTATTATTCAGTGGGAATAGAATCTGTGTGATAGCTTTGACCCTCTTGGGATCAATATTAATTCCACTTTTTGCAATGACGTTCCCTAGAAAAATCCCTTCAGACACATCGAAGACGCTCTTCTTTGGATTAAGAGAAATCCCATACTTTTTACATTGCTTAAATATCTATTCCATATAATATACGTGATCTGATATTTTCTTGGAGAACGCAGTAACATCATCCAAATAAAGCATGACACTATGACTTATAAGGCCACGGAAGGCAATGTCCATCACCCATTGAAAAGTGGCACCAACGTTTATAAGCCCAAATGGCATCCTCTTGAAGGCAAATGTTTCCCATTTGGTTCGGAAGGTATTATTCAATCTGTCTGGTTCTACTACTAGAACTTGATAATTTTTGGGTGTGGAGCATGATTATCATCCTAATTTAAAGGTCTTTGTTTTAGCCGGATGTATACCCCACTCAGAGCGAGAAACAGAGAGGTGAGACTGTGAGAGAAAACATAGGATATTACAATGGATCTGCTGTAGGTTGTGTCTCTTCGTTTTGCTGGATAATAAAAAGGAAGGACTGACTATTCAGGGTGGACGTAGCCCAAACTGGATGAACCGCATATATCTATGTCTCTCTAGTTTTATGTGTTTGTGTTTTTATTCATATTATATGTCTTGCATTTCTCTATCATATATAATATTTTTCTAACAACTGGTATCAGAGCCAAAGGTCTATTTGGTTGATAAACTCACAGGAAAGAAGGGTTTCTCATTCGAGTGCGAGCAATGGTGGAAGATGGTAAGATTAGGGTCGAGAAATTTAACAGCCAAAACTTCCCACTATGGAAGATGCAGATGGAATATTATCTGTATCAGAAAGATATGTACCTACCATTGAGCGGAAAAATAAAGATTCTGATGGGTATGACAGATGAAGAATGGAACATTCTCGATAGAAAGGCACTCGAAACATTACGATTGTGCCTCGCAGTGTCATTCGCCATCAACATTTCTAAGGAAACAACGACAGAAGGTCTGATTCAAGCGTTGGCGAAACTATATGAAAAACCCTTGGCCTCAAATAAGGTATTTCTTATGAAACGGTTATTTTATATGAAGATGTCAGAAGGTGGATCTGTTGCAGACCATTTAAATGATTTTAATACAGTTACAAGTCAGTTAAGTTCTGTAGGGGTAAACTTTAATGATGAAATTAGAGATTGGTTATTCTTTTGCTCATTTCCAGAAAGTTGGAATGGTTTAGTAATGGCCATTAGTAACTATGTTTCTGGATCTAGTACTTTAAAGTTTGATGATGTTGTCGGTGCTATCCTTAATGAGGAAATGCGATGAAAAATATTTAGTGAGACATCGGGTAATGATTTGAGTGCAGAGTCTAGGAAAAGAGGAAAGAGCTCAGGATATCACAGTAAATCAAGGAAAGACATATCCAAGTCTAGATTGGGGATAGTGTGTTGGAAATGCGGAAAGAAAGGACACCTAAAGAAAAACTATAGATCTTGAAAGGGAAAAGAAGGAGATGCACAACAAGAAAACAATCATGAAGCATATGTGACAGGTGAGGTGTTACAAGATGCTTTGATTCTTTCTTTCGAAAATATCACTGATTCCTGGGTGGTAGATTCAAGGGCCTCATTCCATGCCACACCTGATAAGAAATATTTTCATGACTATGTTCAAGGAGATTTTGGACAAGTCCATTTGGGTGATGGTAAACCCTGTAAAATTGTTGGAATGGGTAAGGTTCTTGTAAAACAGTAGAATGGAAACCAATGGCTACCAAAGGAAGTAAGGCATGTTCCAGATCTAAAGAAAAATCTGATTTCAATAGGGCAGTTAGGCGGTGAAGGTTGTGTAACAACTTTCACAGATAAAGCTTGGAAGGTCACCAAAGGAGCCCTGGTAATAGAAAAAGGCAAAAAGGTTGGTACATTGTATTTATGCAATGGTATTTCTAACTTTGTTAATGCTTTAACTTCCAAAGGAGCAGATGCAACATTATGGCATCACAGGCTCGGACACATGAGTGAAAAGGGGATGAAGATTCTTCACTCAAGGAATTTGTTGCCAGGTTTGAAGAATGTTGATTTGGATTTCTATGAGAATTGCATTTATGGAAAACAGAAGAGAGTAAGATTTCTCAGAGTTGGGAAAGAAAAGAAGAGTGAAAATTTAGAGATTGTGCATACAGATGTATGGGGACTTGCTCAAGTATCATCTCTCAGTGGCTCTTTTTATTATGTTACTTTTATTGATGATGCAACTAGAAAACTTGGATTTATTGTATTAAGAATAAATCTGATGTATTTGATACTTTCAAGAAATGGAAAGCTTTGGTTGATATTGAGACGGGAAATAAATTGAAGTGTCTTAGATCAGATAATGGAGGTGAATATTGTAGCAAAGAGTTTGATAGGTACTGTTCAGAACATGGAATTCGCAGAGAGAAGATAGTTCCAAGAACACCACAAGAAAATGGTGTGTCAGAAAGGATGAACAGAACAATCATGGAGCGTGCAAGGTGCATGAGATTGCATGCAGGATTGCCTTTATAGTTTTGGGCATATGCTGTAGATACTGTTGTTTATCTAATAAATAAAGGGCCTTCAAGTTTCTTGGATGGTGTTGTTCCAGAGGAAGCATGGACAGGTAAAAAGGTAAATTACTCCTTTTTAAAGCCTTTTGGTTGTGAGGCCTTTGTCCATGTTGATAAAGAAAATAGAACAAAGCTTGAGGCAAAGTCAAAGAAATGTACCTTTATTGGATATGGTGTTAATGATTTTGGTTATCGCTTATATGATTACGAAATTCACAAAATCATTAGGAGCAGAGATGTAATATTCAATGAAAAGGTCTTGTATAAGAATCAGTTGCAGGAAAAGAAACGGGAAAAAGAAAACAAGGAATACG
>APFE030785675.1:21403-47051 GCA_000404065.3 Pinus taeda
GAATCATCCAAGAATTGTTCATTTATGTAATGTAAAGGAGGTTTCCCCCTCGAAGAGGCTGAATTCTAAGGCGTTGATCTATCTTTTTTTTATCTTTTCTTGAGATGGTTTCATAACAGTCAAATAAAAAATAATGGACATTACAATTAAAAATTTTAAAAATTAATAAAAATAGAGGGTAGAGAGTGTTAGCTTCTAATGTTACAATATTCACTATAGATTCAAGGGGACCATAAGAGTTACGAGACATCTTTTGAGAAGAGGAAGCTTTATCACTTGTCGAAGGTTGTGAAAAGGTCTGGAGAATAAGTTAATGCTAGCCTACAATCTTTGTGAGCTCATAGATATAAATGTTGGCTCACATTTTCTTTATATCTTCTGTTATGTTATATTCAATCATTTCCCCTTGAGTAGGAAATGATCAAGTGTCTAGAGGAGTGGATTTATTCGATACTTCCAAAGTGGTGGACTTACTTTTGTTACTAGAGGAAGTGCTCTTGAAATTAGTTGTGTTTCCAGACTTTCTCTATACATTCTGAGCAATATTGGCTGGTGGTGAAATCCTTCTTAACTATTTCTCCTTTAATTTCTATCTAGTCAACTCCTGTTCAGAAATGGGCCCTTTACTCCTTAAATTATATAAACCATATTGATTTTAAAGGGGGGCCTCAATTTGTGGTAGTTCTTAAAAATTCTTCTTGTAAATGTTGTAGGTACAATTAAATGCATTCACTGTGTGTCCAATACCTTTGTTCTCTTCATCCTCTGTAGTTTATTTGTTTCTTTTATCTATTATGCCTGCTCATCTACTAATAGAGAATCCATAATGTGTGTCGCCAGAGTGTTCATGTTGTGGTTCCACTAAAGGCATGTCTTTTCTGAGTGATATTCCTAATGGAAAGAACAATAATTATCCATTCTGATACTTTCTATATTCATCACAACATTCAACATTGGGTAGACTTGTCGGGTTGATTGCTGTTGTTATTACTATTCCTTTGAAAAGGGAAGTAATTGGGAGGTTTAGTACTTGTAGAAGTCTCACTTGACCTTTTCTTTACTTCTAAAATTTTGCTGGTAAATGTTTTTACCATCCTGGTCAAGATTTCGATGTCTTATGATTCCTTTTATTTAGCCTTACTAGAAGAAGACTACAACTTCCTACTAGTTTCCTTAGAGTCTTTTGATTCGTCATCATCCATAATCACTCCAATTGTATGTAATTCATTTTCAATGGTGATCGCTTCCGCAAATTTTAATACCACTGTTGCCTTTGTGACTCTTTTTACAAACTGGGAAATGTTGGTGGGAAAGGCAGTGGTGTAATAATCAATAGTGATTGAATCATGTGGTTGCGTTCCCGAGGGGGAATTGTTCAATATGCGATTAAAATTTTGGTTAAAATATCACTTTCTACTTTTCCACCATCTTGATGTTTTCGAGTTATTTCAATAAAATGTGAGAATCTTCTCATCAACAAACTTCTCGAGAAATAACTTCTTAAACTCCCTCCAAGTGTGAATTGAATTGATGGGTAGACTGTGGTAACATGTCTCTACTCTACCTTCTAATGTATAAGGCAAAAGTATCCAAGAAAAATCATCATACCTCACCTCCAACATATGTAGATGCATGTAAAAATCATCGAGGTGGTCTTCTACCTTCATATTCTTATCTGGATCTTACTTTGATAATATATTTTCCGAATGTCTAGGCATGTTATGAAGAATGTTAGGAAGAGAAAGAGGCACTTAGGCCATCCAATACAAAAATTGGCCGACCATGTTCTCATCTTTGTGTTCCTCCTCCTTATCAGAATTTAAGTAGTCTTCTCCTTCATTGTATAGTCCGTCAAAGATGTCCTCAAAAAGAACAACATCGTCCTCATACCCCTCATTAAGAGGTGGAACATGATACTAATGTATTGTATCATTGGTGGATTTGAAAAACTCTTCAAGAGTGGCAAAGACCAAATCTTCCATTGTAGAAACCAATATATGAGTACCAATCGTTTCTTTCTTCTTCAGAAAATGTGGGAGATTACACGCTCTAGGAATTTAATCTAATAGCCTTTGCGAACCGATGAACTATAGGTTGAATTGCTCGAATCTATTTGTAGGTAACCTGACAAGTTGATTCTGGTCCAGGATGAGAAGATCGTCCTACTTTAGGAATAGGAGTTAGAGTGGTGCACGAAATATTTCTACCTTGTGCTTATGGTCTGTAGAGTTATCAGCCATAAAAAACTAGTGGCCCTCCTTCTAGCACCAGAATGTCGATGGTGCTGGATATCGCCAGCATGCAAGAGATATTCTCGGTATAAGGTTTCAACTAGACCTCACATTGTTTGGTGTAGGAGTCCCATCACATCTCAACTATCGTTTCCTTAAAGATATGGCTTGGCTTTAGCTGTCAACACAAGAGAGAAGTGAAAATGTCCTTTTGAATGAGCAAGCAAGTGAGCCTTGTGAATGATCGATTACAGATGTATCAAGGTTCTCTTAGCATGGAGGACAAAATAAAGAGAGTCTCTAAGAGAGAAGTAAAAGTATTACAATAATGGAGACACAAGTGAAAGAAAAAGGCTTGTTTAACATTAAGTGAAATAGTTCACAAGGATGTGATGATCATTATAAACATAACAATGCATTTCCAATAAATAGGCACTGAAGTCACTGATAGTTCAATTACTCCAGTATAGGTGAAAGCAAACATGAACCATAAAAATTCAAATAATAGCCTTATTTACATTCACAATTCATGAGTGAAAATATGCCGACCTTGAAGCCTTTGATATTAAGCAAAAGTCCCAAGATACATAAATATAATGAACATCACTAGCTCCTATAGTGGAGTGTTAAAGCCACTAGTTGCGGCCCAAAAGTACCAACTCTGTGTCTCTAATGCCTTGTGGGAGAACCCAAGGTTAAAAGTTCTTTACATGAGAAATGAGGACCTATTTATAGATTGAGGAATGACCTTTCACATCCTCATGACTCTTGACTTTCCAACTTCTTATGACCTTTAGACTTCTACAACCTTTGGGATTCCAAATGCATTTTGTAATTACATATGTCCTTTTGTATTACATGTCTTTTGGACTTCCATGACTCTTGTACTTCCACTTATTTGTCTTTAAAATCATTAAAAAATACATTATGACTTCCATATCATCATGTGATGAGAACATGACATGTCAAAATCTTTGATGACATGGACTAATACTGATTGATGACATGAGATTCTTTAGTGGTGACATGGCTTACACATGTATCTTCATTCTTCATGTGGCTTTAATTGTTGATTTCCTCGCCCTCCAAAGGGTATTTTATCTAATGGAGTCTTCAAAGTTATGTTATCACCAATATTCAAGTGTATTCTTCATTCTTTCCATGCCTCCTTTGTTTGTTATCTTTTCCTGATCCTCCTCATGCATGCTTTCCATGATGTTCCTAGAATACCTGTATCTATGATCACTCATGACAAGCAACCATCAACCTGAAAATATCCTATTCTACCATGTTTTGTGGAGATTTTCTATTCATACCTTTTCACTGCACTTAAAGGAGGTAAAAGGAGCTTCATGGAACATGGGCACACTTTGAAAGGTTGAAGGGTAAAAGAGGAAAGGCTTCAGGGCTTTGGGATGAGCTCATGCGCTTAAGAGGGGGAGACAATCAAGGCAAGGTGCATGGCACAAGTTTGAAGGGTGGAGGGAAAGGCTTCGGGCTTCCAAGTGCATTGCGTGATCAAGAGAGAGATGAAGGGTGTAGGGAGCACTCTTGAAGGTTGAAGGATGGAGGCTTCAAGCCTTCGGGGTGTGCCCAGGAGGCCCAAGATGGCGCATGGCACACTCTTGAAGGTTGAAGGCTGATTATTTATGCCTTCACAATGTGCTCATGCATTGATGGAGTCTAGAGGGCACATAGCACATTGGGAAAGGCCAAAGGGTGTATCTTAAGGCCTTTAGGGCGTGTCTATGAACTCAAGGAGGGTGCACTTCTTCGAGTCAAATGAGTGCGCTTAAGGAAGCCTTGGTTTCTAGGAGGGCATAGTTCGGAGTAAGGAAGTGGAAAGAGGCTTAAGGAGTGCACATTGCGCCCTTGGAGGGAACATGGCACCATCAAGGCTTCAGAGTGCACTCATACACTCTAGGCCTCAATGGGTTTACTTTTAAACCAAAAAATTGTCTAAGCCCGAGACATAGGGAAAGGGGTGAACATGATGAGTTTAAACATAAAACTGTACGTGGCACATACCAACTCATCGCGAAAACTTAGAAAAACTTAAAAAATAAGGAATACACATCAAAATTCCACTTTTTTCACATTCCCCAAGTATAAGGTGTGAAGTGTCTGTGACTGCGATAAAAAAGTGTCGTTTTATGATGACAAAGATGTTACGCTCATGAAATACACTTAACGATGTTCTAATCAATGTGGTGACACTCAGGGCCATTCAAGGACACTTGAAACACATAGAAGAGCATGAAACAACATTTGAATATCAAAGCGACACTAGGTATGATGGTGATAGTAGGCTCTAAATTTCGATGGTTGTGAAATTTTGGAGGGTGTTGTAGCAACGCCAATAGGTTGCTTACGATATTTTATAGGAAAGAAATCAAGAATGTTACATGCATAGTTAGGCTTCAATGTCTTTTTATCCTATTATCTCACATTTGTAAATAATTTAATCCTATTATAGGTTATTCTTAAGAGGGGATGTTAGGATATTTAGACATTTAAGAGTTAGTTGAAATCAATTTGGTCAAATGTGCCTTTAGGTAAAGTGTGGTTTATTAGTTTGCTTAATTAATGTATTTTTTTTTAATTGACTAATTAAATCGTCGCTATTATATTCTAATCATATGATGATCTAATGCTTCATCTTATTTTCAATATTACAGACACTTGATCTGTGTCTTAGCACTTGACACTTGATATGCGGCTTAACACTTATTGGTTCATGACTTAACATATAGGAGAACTCTTACCACTCGAGTAGTTAAGACATCTTGTATAGATCTTGACAATGGGTTGCAACACCTTGACATCAAGGTAGAATTTAATAACTTCTTCCTTCTCATATTTTTTTATCTATGTAATTATTTCAATTCTATCTCAAGTTTCTCTTAAGTGGGATATTTATACACTTAGAAGTTAGTTTAAATCAAATTTGTTTGATGTATTTTTTGGTAGGTGTGTCTCTAATGTGATTTTTTAATTAACTAATCCAACAACCACAATTATATTCTAGGCATAGAGTGATATGATGGTTCATCTTTGTTTGATATTAATCGCACTGGTAGCTAGGACATCTCCTCTTGATCTTCATAATGAGTTGCAACATCTTGACATCAAGATAGGATTCAATACCTTCTTCCTTCTTCTATCATGTTACCTTTGTAAATATTTCAATCCTATATTGAGTTTCTCTTAAAATGGGATACAAGGATATTTAGATACTTAGGATTTGTGTGTTTCTTTAATGTGTTTTTGTAATTAACTAATCCAACAACCACAATTATATACTAGACATATAATGGTTTGATGGTTCATATTTTTTTGGTATAAACAACATTTATTTGTGGATTGATATCCAGTTGGTTCATCATCCTTATTTAGAGAGCATAAAGGATAATTTGTTGATGATTAATTGTGTGAAATTCTTGTTATCTTCTCATTTTTTGCGTTTATATATTGTCCCAAGTGGTTATATTTATTGGGGTATTGCAATGTTTTCCTCCTTGAGGGTATTAATCACATAAACATTGGCCTAATGTTCTTTGATATTTGTGTGTGAGCATTTTATTTCCTATGGTTTCAAATAAAATTTAATTGTAATTGAGAATTCTTCTAAAAAAATAATTCAATATCCATAATATTCAAAGTCTATAGCATTCATTTGAAGGTGGGACACCATTATGATTTTTTTTGTGAAGGAGGGTATGAGGTTACTTCTCCCAACTTAAGACCATCATAATTTAATCTCTAGCCACCCTTACAAGTTTGAGTCAACCAATTTTGTAGGATTTGAATCATAGTGTGGGCCAAGGTAATCATTACTTTCACCTACCCTTTTAACCTCTTTTAGCAATTATTTTGATCATATTTGAATGTAAAGATGACATATTTTTTCATTGTAAATGACATACTTATGTATTACACAAAATAATTTCTATTTTTAATTTCCTATTTGGCATGTTTCATGGATGGTTATCTATTTTATGGTGCACACAATCGCATTCATGTTATATTCATATTTGATCCACATTAAAATCCTGCATACACATTATGTAACATGTGTGTGCTTCCATTCCATTGGATGTAATTGCAAATGTATCAATTTTTAGATTATTATATGGGTTTTGAAAGGTTATTTTTCACATTTGTACTTTATTTATATTTACAAAATCTTGGTGAATTTACAAATATTTATGAATTATGGAAACTCAATTGTTGAAGAAGATATATGTATGTGATACAAGATCTTTAATTTGATAAAAATGCTCAATCAGATGCTCAAAACTCAACAAACACAACACCAATAGGTTCTTCTCATCATTTTGCAACTTTTTACTATAACACAACCAACTTATGAAAAGTGCATCTTTGTCTTGAACTTTGTGCCAAGCCTCAATGATGCATGTGGGCTTCAACCATAAGACCTCATATATGTTGCTCAGATCTAAGTTATCTCTACACCAGTGGAATCATCTTGAAAAATAATGAAGAATGACTATAAACACCCTATGGTTTTTTCACCATCACCGCAAGACTCATTTAGGCTCCACTGCTTTGAAGCTCATGCCACACAAGATAAAATATTCCACGAATATACCCTACCTTGGAAATAATGCCAATGTTGCACCCCTTCTACTGGGTCCCAGGCTTCGACCTCCTCCCAGTGCCACCTAGTCAACTCCCCTTTTGTGCCTCTTTGTGGTTGGGTACTCTTTCTTGAGTGCTCTCATATGTGGGTCCCCCCTTCATGTGAACGGGCGTCAAGTTTATGTAACATATGGTCAGTCGACATACCAAAGCCCGTGGCTTGGGCATGTTGGTTGGTATTGATATAATAACGAGTTTGGTTGGCGGGGGTCTCAGGGTCAAACCGACGACCCCCCTTTCCATTTGGTTTTTATATAACAACAATTGCATAAATATAACCCATGGCCATTATATAATACGCACCACAATTGTACCCTATTGGTGGCTTGTTGGCCCACCTCCACCGAGCTCTAAGGTTCGACCTGACTATTATAACAAATGACAAATGTTTATTGAATGGGACTACATGGCCAATCATGGGTTGGGCCATGTGGAGGCCATGGATTGGCCCACCTCAATGTTGATTGGGTTCCATGTGGCACCTCCTAGATGGTGCCATGTGGCTTCTTTTAGTGATGCTACGTGGCACTATCAGTGCCCCATTTTTTTACTAATTTCCAAAAACCTTAGAAGGCCATATATTCCTCATATGGAGGCATTTTGAGGTGTCATTGGAAAGATCTCATCATGCTCCACGACTTGGTGCCATTTTTCACTGAGATTTGAGGACTTTAAATTTTGAGCCTTTTTAGATCCTCCTAGATCAATCCTCCCAACTTAAGGAATTTTAGACCCCAAAAGTTACATAGATCGGGCACATTTTCTCTTATTTACAATAAAACCCATACCCTTTCCTATCCAACAAAAGGCCAAAGATATCACTTTTGCAAAAAAATTCACCTATCTATGGAGTCTTTAAAAGAAACATTTGATTTACAATGGTGGCCACACTCAAATACTTAAAAAGAATACCCATCTCTTACCTAACCAAGCTAATGGGCTCTCTTCCTGAGTGGCTTTGTGAAGGGTTATAGTGTGTTCTATTTTATCATTTACTGGTTCCTGCACAAGAGTTCCTTTCTTCACATGTGCTTTCATAAGCTTATGGTCCTTCTTCAGACGTATCTCTACATGGAGCTTCCAAAAGGTAACTCTATGATCATCAGAAAAAAATTGAGGTAAAAAATGGGCCTCAAAACAAAAAAGTACAACCAAAATCAACTTTATAAGAACTGATAGGATTCAAGATGATGATTTCAACCATGGGGGATGATTCACCAATTTTGGAGTAAAAAACTAAAAATATTTATAAAAAAAAACCCTACTTTTTAAACTCATATTTTCAACTTATCTCCCTATGGTTTTACTCAAATTTTGAGCAGGATAACTCATTAGATGCAAAATTCAATTCCTCGTCAAAGAAGTACCCATGTTTCATACTTCCAATGGACCCTGCTATATGAAAAATGAGAAATACATGAAAAATGTGATTGTAATAACGTTTTTTCATGTAGCATGGTACATCGAAAGTATGAAACATGGATACTCCTTGGATAAATAATTAAATTATGCATCCAACAATTTCTCTGCTTGAAATTTGAGTTAAACCGTGAGGAAATAAGTTTAAAATACGAGTTTTAAAAGTAGTTTTTTTCTTTTTCTTTTATAATAATATTTTAATTTTAAAATAATTGTATTTTTATAAAAATATAAGCAGTTGTCTATAACGCGACTTTTTGAAAGCCTTTCCGGTGGGTTTTTCCGGTCAAAATCTGGCAGTAATTTATGAGAATCGCAAGTTTGATAGCTAGTTTCTGCACAATCAAAATCAAAGCATCCCAGGGGTTTTTCAGGGTGTTGAATCCAAATATGCAGTTAAAAAACCATTTTAACTGCAACAAATCAAGATTTAACCTCAATTTCTTCCGCCTGATTCCATCACCGGAATATCCAAAAAATCGCATTATAAACAACTCCAAAATATAATGATATATTTTTATGGAAATATCCTTTTAAAGTTAAAATTTATGTTATAAAAATTATTTGGGTAAGCATAATACAAAACCAAGTTAAAAGGTCAAAGCCTATGGCCCACCCCACACTTAACTATTTAAACTCCCCTATTTTACCATGCCTCGAGATATAGGCACATTAAATCCAAAGGTTATAAATATATTTCGAACTCCCAGCTCTTCTGACATTTAACCAAAAGGGGTCCAACAAATATGTTTTTTACCTTACCACTTTTTACTCGTGTCATCTCCTTTTTCACTTCGCAGCCCCCTTTCCTAAACCACTTCCTACCTAACCCCCTCCGAAAAGCATTTTCCTTATTACATTTAAATATGATAATGATTGACGGGAAGGTTCATGTCGAGGTTCATGTGGTTCCGTGGGATTAATCGAAATGATTAATCAAAATTTTGAAGAGTTAGAGCTTGGGTTCTTTATAAGCTTGGATGACATATTATGAAAATATTTTACTGGTGAAATTCATTACACTTAAAACAAATTTACATCTGAAATGAATTTCCGGGTGCAAAAATGAGATTCGGGTGAAAAAAATGAGATTGTTGTATTGAGGCTTCTGTGATCCATATCAAGTTTATGAGAGATTATTCAACGTAAATTACATGATATTTCATTTTTTGATGCGTTTCGAACCAACCAATGTGGTTCATCGTCAGGACAAGTTGAATGAATAGATTAGGCAAAGCAAGTTAAATAGATAGAGCAGACCTCCAACGGGTAAATTCAGGTAACGGCTAAACTTACAACGACTAGATTTGACCAGTTAGTCAAGATAGGAAAATAACCATTATTAATAAGATAAGTTACCCTGGTTAGTTATAAAATGGACCACTTTATTTTATTTTATTTTATTTTATTTTTATATTTTTTTTTATTTTATTTTTATATTATATTTTTTATATTTTTTTATTTATTTCCTATCTATTTGAAATAGTATTAAAATAAATCAACTCAATTTTATAGTTAGTTAAAAAAGATTTCATATTTAAAAATTGAGTATTAGTTATAAAAGTAATTAAAAAATAATAAATAAAGTTATAAAGTTATAAGTTAAAGGGCTGTTTCATACCCTTATTTATAAATAAATATTAAAATAAGTCAATTATAAACTAGTTTAATTTTAGAATAATAATTAATTTATAAAAGTTTAATAAATAAGAGTAATTTAAGTGCATATAATAAATGAATTAATAAATAAATAATAATTGATAGAGATCCAAGTTAAACCCGATTAGTCATAAAATGGACCCTTATAACATGTATTGAAAAATAAAAATAAACCAACCAATTTATAGTTAGTTAAACAAAGATTATATCAAATAGATATTAGTTTAAAAAATAATAAAAAAAAAATTATAGTCAAAGGGCTATTTTCATACCTTGTTAAATAAATATTAAAATTATTAATTATAAACTAGTTTACTTTTAGAATAATAATTATTTATAAAAGTTAAATACATAGAGTAATTTAAGGGTATTATAATAATGATATTGATATTATAATAATATAAATAAAATAATTCAAATTAATGGTAAGTGATCCAAGTTATTAAATTGAATATAGAAGTTGTTAGTTAAAAAGTTTATAAATATGAATAATTAGTTTTATTTATATTGAAAAGGGATTGTTTTAAACACTTATAATGGTATATAAAATAAATAAATTAATTGCCAAATTAATATTAACAAAAGTTAATATTTAAAAATAAAAGTAATTTAACGAAGAAAAAGAAAAATTTTCTTAATATTTAACGTAAAAGTTAATTTAAGGGTTAAGATTATCATAGATTCATTACCAGATTACCACCAAAGGCCACAAGAAACATTAAACCAGGGGAAATCTACAAACAACTAAACAAGAGGAGGGGAAGACAGGAAGACAATGACTAGGAGGAGAGCGCTGGGACCCAACAACTACTTATCTTCCAGCCATCCTCCCTATTGAGATTGTTCGGTCTTTTTTCAATCTCAAGCGCTTCCCTAGATTTCTGGTGATGGAATTGGGACACGCCATCCTCCCTATTGAGATTGTTCGGTCTTTTTTCAATCTCAAGCGCTTGAAATGGATTTACTGGTACACAGACATGATGATTGGTTTGCTCCACATGCTCCGCTAAAGCAGAAGACCTGGCCCTCCTATAAATACATTTTACGATGAGAGGCTAAGGTAAAAGAGGCCAAGGTGAAATAAATTTACAACTACATAGTGAAATGGATTTACGGGAAATAATTTTTACAGGTACATGTGAATTTCAATTTACTAGTGCAAATGAATTGAGGTTAATGAAAGTAAATGGAGGATAAGTAAAAAATGAGTAGAAGGAAAAACAACACATGGTTTTGGAAGTCCATGGGAAGGAAAAGCAACACATGGTTTTGGGAATACATGAGAAGGAAAAACAATAAATAATTTCAAATAAGTTGATCAATTATTCAATAAAATTATTTAAGGATATATTTTCTAAATTTCATTTAGTAAATTCATGAAAATAGAAAAAAATAAAATTCATATATAGAATATTTGAAAACATTTATAAAATATTTCATTCCAAATATTTTATGACATTAGTGAAGCATTGTCAAAAGGTGACATAAAATCATTCCAAACAGATATTCAGTGACGACATCTTAACAAACCCCAAATTTTAAGGCACATAATTATCAATTGAAAGACAAATGGCATAATCAACAGCTCTAGATTTCAGGGGCATGGAGATATCAATATTTATGAGATACCTAGCACTAGAAGACCGACAGATTGAGGATCATTTTACAAATTTTCAGCAGTCATTCAACTAATTTCCAAATATCAAGGCACAATACTTACAAACTATTCCAAATTTCTGGTAGAGTATCCATGGATTGTTTTATTTTTAGTATATTGCTTAGGATATATTTTTTATAAGATCAAATATTTCATGAAAATTTCTAGTGAGTCTAAAGGAACATTTAATGCCAATGCCTACTTCTTAAACTCTTCTCTGAAAATTTTCACACTCTAACCTTTACCTTGTCTCAAATGTTACCACTCCATCATGTATTTTTGTGTGTAACCATGATGAAAGGAGTCCCCACAACTAGGCAGGAGCACTGACCCCTCAAAGCACTAATTTCTTTGATGCTTCACCAATCACAATTTGGTCTTATAACTTGGAAAAGGATGTGATTTTCTTATTGAACCTAGGGGGTGGCTTTTTGACCTCTAATAGATACCTCAAAGCAATATTGATTTTTTTTTAAAGTATATACATATGTACAAAGCATGAAATAGTTTGATAGGTTATGCAATTTAGTGTCCATTGCTGAGCGTAGGCCAAGGATTCCAATCAACATGTATGAACTCCTGTGCGGTGGTTGGAAACATATGGCACACCACCATGGGTACATGCCATGTCCAGTTAAACTTCCAAGTTCCTAAAGGTTGATGATTCTAAGCATAGCCTAGAACCATAGCATTATCAGGAATGACGCGAGGACATAAAGGGTGAATGGTATCACAAGCTAAGACAATTCCTTGATAGTGACGATCAAGACGAGGGCATGAGACATTCGTCGACAGGGGAGTTTATAGTGGATAATCTAGTGCAAGTTAATATCTATGAATCCTCGACTTGACTCAGTCTAAGGGTGGTACTTTATTAGATGACTCAAGAAATGCCCCCTAGATTGGTTCAATATTTTGTGCCAATCTCCATCCATTTCATTTGCGAGAGAGTAGAGGCATAATGAGGAATAATATCCCTTAAATTATCTTGTGAAGCCTTGACCTCCAAGATGGCCTTATCTTAAGGTAACTCAATATAAAGGGAGTCATGTGAAAGTGATGGGGTGATATCTCAGGTGGGAAGAGTATTCTCACCATATTCCATATTAGGGTGTAGTTTTTTACCAGTGTCATCAGGTGATGGAGGGATCAATGAAGAGGTGATTACTTGATCCGAATTGGATCCATGAAGATTATCACAGTACCATGACTGTATCAAATCAAGACAAACATCGAATTCAAGAGCACAAATCGATCAGGAAGACCTATAACCGTGGCAGTTGGCAACCAGCGAGGAACGATGAGGACCTTGATCAGAGCGCACTAACCGAGGCGCATGGAGACTGTGCAGGAGGCGAAACTGGCACCTCGGAAGCCCGAATCGGGAAAAGGAGGCTATTTCTTATGTGTGATTAGCGCTAGCGCTAATTGCGCATCGCTGGGCAAAATCCTTCGAGAAGGAAAGCCCCGAAGCACTCGGTCGCATGGAAGCTGGGAAAAACATGGGGGAAAGCTCTAAAGATGAAAAGTGGGACCCGCACTCCAAAATCGGTGGTATATAGGGGACACCCTTGGGCGGTAAGAGGATTTGGAGAAAAACGAGCGATTCCATTCAGCGCCTGACGCATGGCAAGTGGAGGAGAGAGAAAATCGCCGCTCATCGCATGCTAACGGTTGAGCAAGTCAACCACGCGAAATGAGTGAATGTCGTCGGATCTGGGGGTTCCAGATCTAATGGTGGAGATCACACCCGATGGAGGAACCAAATTTAACAGGGGATTAAGCCACGACAGAAAGAATTTTGACATCCAATTTGACCGCTGAGTTGGCGGATGACTCATTCCACAGTGTAATGGGAAAACCAAACCGACGAGGAAAAGCTAGCACAGTTCACAAGAGGACAAGTGGCCACTCCCTATGAGCCATTGATGATGACGCATAGACAGGGAACTCCACGCAAGCAGCAGCAAGAGATCCGATAGAGGAAGAAGAGGAAGCGAACAACCATGAGATCGACTGGATTTAAAGCCATGAATAGAGATAGAGAACAAGAGGACACCGAGAGGAAGAACCAGAGAGAAGGAGACGAAGATAGAGAAAAGAAAAGACAGTGAAGCAAGAAGCAAAAAGACAGAGAGCCAATCTAACTTACAGCATAAGGCAACATCGAGCAATCCCTGAGAGGATCCGTCGGGAATTGAGCACCACATTGGGCTCCTCCCATTAAAGACCAGAGAGGTCCAGAGCTAGTAAGGAAAAGAGTCTGTGCACTCTAGTGGCTTGGGGGATCCAAGGACCACCCTACAAAACATTGTTTTGTTTCAGGAGACTTAATTTGAGCTCCTCATTGTAATTCTCTGCTTTAAAGACACAATAAGAGAAGGCCACCACTGAAAGCTGGACCGCAGACATAGCCCTGGAGGATAGGATGAATTCCTTATTAATTTGTTGTGTTCTTGTATTTTCTTACTGTGTTTCTCTATTGTTTTCCATTCTCCAGTGTCTGTGTATTTTTCAATATGATCAATCTGTTGCCTAAAGTAACATAGACACACACCAGCACATGAGTCTGTAATACCTTCACTCATTAATCAATTAACTGAGGTCACTCAAGAGTGATTATCAGATTAAGTGGTATCAGAGCTCTAGGTTGTAAGGTTAGACAAGCTTGTGTTGGTTTAGTCGTGAATGCTCACTAGATCAAAGCTCAAATTAGGAGAAGGAGAGTTGGTCGAAACTAATCCTGAAATTGGGAGAGTCTATCCTCGGAAGACAATGTCAGAGGAAAGTCCTATGGGTCCAGACCCTCAATTCGTAGAAAGTTTCCTAGCCATAAAGTCCATGGTAGAAGAAATGTATAGGGACTTTAGAAAACACAAGGATGAAGATTCATCAAGCTCTAAACAAGACAAAGGGGAAGATGAATCACATTTCCATGACCACTCAAAAGGAAAAGGGAAAGAGAAAAGCTTTCTCACACCTCCTACTAGCCATGTACATAACAAGAAAGCATCTTTGATCAAGCTAGATGTTAAATTCGATTTTCCTATATATGATGGAGAGTTAAATGCAGAAAAGTTGGACAATTGGATTAGACAAATTGATGTGTATTGCAAAGTGCAGAATATCGACTCAGACAAGAGCAAGATTCAGCTGGCAAGCCTACGCCTTGGAGGCACTGCCTTGGTTTGGTGGGAAGGCAGAACCCAAGCTGACATGAAAAGACATGGTAAGACTATCTCTGTCTGGAGTGAATTTGTGTCTGCAATAAAAAAGCAGTTCTATCCATTGGCCTACATGCAACAAGCCATGATGAGTTAGCAAACTCTTCGACAGTTGAAAGGGCAAAGTGTGCAAGGGTACACTCAGGAATTTAGAAAGAGAGAATTGATTCTAGGAATCTCATTAGACTCACCAGAGACTTTGTTGAAGTACATTAGTGGTCTACACAGCTACATGAGGCACACCATCCTCATGTTTAATCCCACTAGTAAATATGAGGTATATGTACAAGCTACTCATCTAGAAGCTAGAGAAAAGAATGGAAATCTAGAAGTTGGGGGACCATCCCAACCCACTGCAAGCAAGAGCAAGGAGAAAAGAAAGCAGAAGTGGAAAGGGAGGAAGGCTAACACCGCACAAAAAATCAAAGCTTCATGCACTCACTATAAAAAGGATGGGCATGATGATGAGCATTGTTGGATTCTGCATCCAGAGCTTAAACCTAAGAAGTTTGAGGGCAAGAAGAAGAAGACTGTTGTAGCTATTCAGAAAGATTTGGGGTCAAACTCGAGAGATGAAACAACCATTGCAGCCACAGGTATAAAAGGTAAGAATTTTGAAGCATCTACTAGTAATTCTACACAATCTATTATTGATGAAGAAAATGAGAGAAAAAGACATGAGCTTTTCCATATTCGAGTTCTTTCCAAACATCAAAAGATTGATACTTTGTTTGATAGTGGCTCACAATTAAATTTAATTTTGAAGCAATTGTAAAGAAATTGGGAGTAGCAACTACACCTCACAAGAAACCATACCCATTAGGATGGTTGAATGATAAATCACAACTACAAGTGACTAGACAGTGCAAACTCAAGTTTTCTTTTGGATCAACATTTGTAGATGAGGTTGAGTTAGACATAATTCCTTTGGATATATGTGGAATTGTTTTAGGAAGTCCTTACTTGTATGATAGAAAAGCTATTTTCTATAGAGCTAAGAACAAGTATCTACTTGTTAAAGATAGAATTGAATACTTTGTAAGAGCTCATAAGCTCAAGAATAAGTATACTCTCATAAACTCAGGGCAGATGAAAAGAATGATAAATTCATGCAAGTATGATATATTGTTTCAAGAACCTAAAGGTCTGCCACTCAAAAAGGAAATAGTACATGATATTATTTTGTAGCAAGATGCTCCTTTGCCTAACATTCGAATGTACAGGTTGTCTGCTTTAGAGAATGTTGAAATCAAGAAGCAGGTGCAGGAGTTGCTCGAGAAGGGTTCATCAAGCCTAGCACATCACCATGTGGGTCACCAATCGTTTTGGTGAGAAAGAAGGATGGCTAGTGGATAATGTGCATTGATTACCAAGAACTCAATAATATAACAATCAAAAATCATTATCCCCTTCCTCGTATAGATGATCTTTTAGATCAATTGAAAGAAGTTGTTTATTTCACCAAGCTAGACATGCATAGTGGATACCATCAATTCAGAGTTGCAGAACAAAATGCATGGAAGACTGCTTTCAAAACAAAGCAGGGATTGTATGAGTGGATGGTTATGCCTTTCAGCTTAACTAATGCTCCTGCTACTTTCATGAGATTAATGAATGATGTACTCATACCTTTTCTTGATGATTTCGTTATTGTGTATCTGGATGACATTCTAATTTTTAGTAAAACGTGGGAAGAACACTTAAAACATGTTAAGAAGACACTAGATGTTTTGAAAAGAGAAAAAATTCATGTTAAACTCTCAAAATGTGAATTTGGAAAAACATCTCTAAATTATTTGGGTCATATAGTGGGGGTGGTGAATTGAAAATAGATCCCTCTAAGGTGGCAGTGATTGTAAACTGGCCTAAACCCATGTCTCCTACAGAAGTGAGAAGCTTCTTAGGGGCAGCACAATATTGGAGGAAGTTCATTTCTAACTTTTCCTCAATTGCAGCTCCCTTACATGCTTTAACAAGATTGAATAAGGTGTTTCAGTGGGGAGGTAAACATCAGAAAGCCTTCGGCACCTTGAAAGAAAAGATTAGTACAACACCTGTACTAGCACTGCCTAATCTGCAAAGACCATTTGGGATCCAAACAGATCCCAGTGACTATGCCATGGGAGCAGTGTTAACACAACATGGTAGACCCATATGTTATCATTCTGAGACTTTTAATCCTGCAGTAGTTAACTATCCTACATATGATAAAGAATTGTATGCATTAGTTCAGAGTGTGAAAAAGTGGAAACATTACTTAATAGGAAAAGAGACAGTAATACATATTGATCATCAAACACTTCAATATCTACACTCCCAAACTAAGTTGCATCAATCAAGGCACTATAGATGGATGAGTTTTCTACAACAGTTTCATTTAGCCATCAGATATAGAAAGGGCATACACAATAAAGTTGCAGAGATGTTATCTAGACCCATTATAAATGCGTCTACTATACTTAAGCATAATTATGTGCTACATGAAAGCTACATTGAACAATATGCTCATGATATAGACTTTAAAGATGTATATGCAACTTTAAGTCAAGGCAAATGAGTAGAAGAATTGGATTATCATGTGAAGGACTGAGTCTTATACCATTGTGGGAAGTTATGCATTCCACAAACTGAGAGAGTAAAGATAATTAGAGAAGCACACACTTCTCTGATATCAGGTCACTTTGGGGTAAGTAAAACAGTTGCACAGCTGCAAAGATTTTGTTATTGGCCAAAAATGAATGAGACAGTTTCTAGATATGTAAGAGGGTGTACTATGTGTGCTAAAAGCAATCCCAGCAACAGAAAACTAGGCTTGTACACTTCATTACCAGTACCTTCTCACCCTTGGGAAAGTGTTTCCATGGATTTTGTTGGAGGACTGCCTAAATCTAGGAAAGGTCATGATTATCTATATGCTGTTATGGATGGTTTTAGCAAAAAGTGTATTTTGATACCGTGTAATACACAGATTTTAGCTGAACAAACTGCAAAACTGTTCTTTGAACATGTATGGGTTCATTTTGGATTACCCACTTCCATTGTATCTGACCGAGCCACCCGATTTGTGGGGAGGTTTTGGTCAAGTCTGTGGGAACTAATGGACACCAAACTGAAGAAAAGCACAACTTTTCATCCACAAACTGATGGCTAGACAGAAGTAGTTAATAGGACAGTGAGCCAATTAGTCAGAGGATATTGCAGCAAACATCCTAAGCTTTGGGATGAACATTTGTGTTATGTGCAGCATGCTTACAACAGAGCAAAACATTCTTCTACACAGAGATCTCCTTTTAAGACCTGTTTTGGTTTCACACCAAGGTCTCCCTTTGGATTTTGTCTTTGGTAAGATACCATAGTTGATGGACACAGTGATGTGGACAGGGCAACTAGGTTCATTGAACAAATCCAAGAGATCCACCAGGCAGTACAGGAACAACTGGAAAAGATCCAAACCAAATACAAGGCAAGGCATGAAAAGCATCAGATGGAGCATTGTTTCCAAGTTGGTGACCAGGTCTGGCTGTATATCAGCAAGGACAGGATGCAAGGTGAAGGTAAAAATCTAAAGCCTATCAGGTATGGACCTTTCAAAATACTTGAGACGATTGGTGAGAATGCTTTTCGCCTTGATCTACCAGCGTACATGCACATCTACTCAGTCGTGAATGCAGATTGCTTGATATTGTTTGAATCCTCACTAATTGAGGATCTTGAAGATCATAGTCAATTGCCTTCTATTGATGACCTGCTGCTTGAATATCTTAATGAATTGCAGGAAGACACAGTTCTAGACAGGAAGGTGAGGATGACGTGCAGACGAGATGTTGAGTACCTCAGAGTAGGGCTCAAGGGTTCAAAGCTGAGTAGTGCAAAGTGGATTGAGATTGGACAAGTGAGACAACAGTACCCTCACTTAGTCGATGCTTGAAAACCAACTTTTGGTGGTCCAAAATATTTTTCAGTGGGAAGGCCGTGATCTGAATTGGATCCATGAAGATTATCACAGTACCATGACTATATCAAATCAGGAAAAAACTTTGAATTCAAGAGCATAGAGCGATCAGGAAGACCTCTGAACCGTGGCAGTTGGCAACCAATGAGGAACGACAAGGACCTCGATCAAAGCGCGCTAACCGAGGCCCATGGAGACTGCACAGGAGGCGAAACTGGCACCTGGGAAGCCCAGATCAGGAAAAGGAGGTTGTTTCTAATGCGCAATTAGTGCTTAGCACTAATCGCGCATCGTTGGGCAAAACCCCTCAAGAAGGAAAGCCCCGAAGCGCTCGGTCGCATGGAAGTCAGGAAAAATGTGGGGGAAAACACTAAAGGCAAAAGGCGGGACCCGCACTCCAAAACCGGTGGTATATCGGGGGCACCCTTGGGCGGTAAGCAGATTTGGAGAAAAACGAGCAATTCCATTCAGCGCCTGACACGTGGCAGGCGGAGGAGAGAGAAAACCACCACTCATCGCATGCTAATGCTCGAGCAAATCAACCGCGCGAAATGAGCGAATGTCATAGGATCTGGGGGTTCTAGATCTAACGGTGGAGATCACACATGATGGAGGAACCGGATTTAACAAGGGATTAAACTGCGACAAAAATAATCTTGACGTCTGATTTGACCGTTGAGTTAGCAAATGACTCATTCCATAGTGTAACGGGAAAACCGAACTGACGAGGAAAAGTTGGCGCAGTTCACAAGAGGACAAGTGGCGACTCCCTGTGAGCCGTTGATGATGACGCAGAGACAGGGAACTCCAAGCGAGTAGCAGCAGGCAATCTGACGGAGGAAGAAGAGGAAGCGAACAGCCATGAGATCGACTGGCTTTGAAGCCATGAACAGAGACAGAGAACAGGAGGAGACCGAGAGGAAGAACCAGAGAGAAGGAGATGAAGACAGAGAAAAGAAAAGACAGTGAAGAAAGAAGCAGAAAGACAAATAGCTGAGCTAACCTACAGCATAAGGAAACATCGAGCAATCCCTAAGAGGATCTATCGGGAATTGAGCACCAGATTGGGCTCCTCCCATTAAAGACCAGAGAGGTCCAGAGCTAGTAAGGAAAAGATTCTGTGCACTCTAGTGGCTTGGGGGATCCAAGGACCACCCTACAAAACATTGTTCTATTTTAGGAGACTCAATTTGAGCTCCTCATCGTAATTCTCTGCTTTAAAGACACAATAAAATAAGGCCACCACCAAAAGTTGGACCGGAGACATAGCCCTGGAGGATAGGATGAACTCCTTATTAATTTGTTGTGTTCTTGTATTTGCTTACTGTGTTTCTCTACTGTTTTTCGTTCTCCAGTGTCTATGTATTTTGCAATCTGATCAATCTATTTCCTAAAGTAACATAGACACACACCAGCACATGAGTCTGTAATACCTTCACTCATTAATCAATTAACTGAGGTCACTCAAGAGTGATTATCAGATCATTACTTCCACAAATATAGCATTGTTTTCCCATGAGATTCATCTTTCGTAGGTATTTCCCAAGGATTAGGAGGTCTAGGATTCACAAGTGATAGAAGAGATCATGTTAATCATGGAATAAAATGGACACAGGTCCAATAGAGGAAGGGGAAATGTTCCCTTCAATGAGGATTCTTTGAATATTGTCACCCCGATACTCTCAACAAGAGGGTTGCAATCACCTACAAAGGGGACTAACTAAATATTGTGAAATTGAAGTTTGGGTGTGCAAAATTCTAACGGGTTGATAGTGACTATTTCACCTTCATGGGGGAATATCATGATGTGGAATATTTATGACACGACAATGGTCATTGCATAAAACCAACTTTTCCCAAGGAGGAGGTTGTAATCTAACAATGCATCAATGACCTCAACCTCAATAGGGATGGTTTCCCCCTCAAGATATATGGGTAAATCTGAAAACTCCCCTTAAGGCTACAAGTTGTTCCCATCAAAGGCCTTCAAGGCCAATCTAGGTGCTGACAAAGTCAAAGAACCAAGAGCTTTCCAATACTTTGATGAAATGATACAAGTTGATGCCCTCTCATCCAATATTTTCCTATGAACGCATTGTCCAAAAATGTTGACCATTATTTGGAAGGATAAATGATGTGGAAGGCAAGGTTTCCAAAGAGATGGATCAAAGGTCATAATATTTGAGTCTAAGGGATCCACCCCACTGATGGCAGAAAAAATTTCCTTGCATTACGTTGAGAAACTTTGCAACACTTCTAATGCAAACATAACAATTGGAGGCTGGGAAAAATCCTCAATAATACTATAGTTGTTAGCGACCTTCAAATTGGGATTGTGCATAGTATTTCGAAGGGATCATTAAGAAAGTGTGACACAATGTTGAATGGTTGTTTATCAAAATGAAGTTAACCATTTGGTGTAGGTTAGTTCATGGGATATAGAAGTTCCACTCTCGTAATTATGATATCTAGTTTGTAAATGGATGTGACTTAACCATAAGGATATATTGCATTGAAGGAGAGGCATTATAAGAGTTTCCCCCACTACCCCCTTATTAAGGTGGTGGAGGATTTGCAACTATGTGTTGTTGCTGGGTCGGAAAAGGATTCATCAAGGCTACTAGTTGACGAGAACTTTTAGAAAAATATTGATGAATCTCATCCATCCGAGGACACTCATGAGTAAGATGATCATCCCCACAAATCTTGTAGGGGAAATGATTATTCTTCTTCTTCTTCTCTTTGGTACCACTCCTAGTGTTTTCATGGGTTTAAGATGCCCCTTGTTCCTTAGATGAAGACTTAGACTTATTATTTTTCTTTTTACCTCCTGGTTGTTGAGGATTCTTATTCAAGGTGGATTGAACAAAATTTACCTTAGAGGTGGCGACATAAAAATGAGGAGTTTGAATAATAGGTTGACCAATTGGGGAATTAGAAGAGATTTACAGTTGGCTCATTTGAGAGGCTATTCGACCAATGTTTCTATAAGATACAAATCCCATGACTCCATCATCATGGGTTCTAGGTTTCTGAGTTTGGGAGTCAGTTGATGCCTAAGGAGCATTTGGAGTACAATCATACAAGGTTCTCACTTGGGAATAGATCAAGTCGAGTTGGTGGGAATGCAAGATAACTTTCTCTTTGATTTGGGCTCCACCCTTTGCCACCTCTTCAGCAATTTGAGACAACAAATATTTAATAAACCACTCGCGAAACACTTCATCAAGAAGCTTGGTTTGAAGCAAAGCTTTTTGTCTCATCTAATCATGAATATGATCAGAAATGTGTTTGGAGCTATCTTGACAGAAGGTAGTGAGGATATCCATACTAGATTCATATCGAAGAGGAAATTGATAGTGATTAACAAATGTCTATGCAAAAAATAGGAAAGTATCATAAGTGGTGGATTCAAGATCAATATAACACTTGGAAAAATTGTTGGTGAGAGTCCGATGAAAAATACACAGCTTAATACTATCATCCATAAAATATTTGGATGAGCACCTTGAATGATAAGTGGTGATATAAGTTGTAGGGTCTTCTCTATGTTTTCCATCAAATATGGGAATATATACTAGAAAGTTATGTGGAATGGGTGGCCATGTATAATTATGTCATCTGTGGTTGTTCATCAACTTAGACAAATCATGAAAAATGAGAGTTTCTAAGAAAGGAGATGTTGTAACATATTTTGGTACATTGAAAATTACAAATTTTTAGTGAGAAATTGCCAATTTATTTCTTGGCCAAATGCTAAGATATATGCTAATTAAGTGCTTTTAGATAATTTATAAAAATAATTTTAATTTTAAAATAATTGTTTTTTTATAAAAATATAATGATAATTTTCAGAATTTTTTAAAAGTAAAAATTTATGTTTATAAAACTATTTTGGTTAGCCAATACAACCCAGTTAAAAAGGGTCAACCCTATGGGCCCACCCCCACTTACTATTAAACTCCCCTATTTTAGCATGCCTCGAGATATGGACACATTAAATCCAAAGGTTATAAATATATTTCAAACCCCCCCAGCTCTTCTGACATTTAACCAAAGGGGGGTCCAACAAGTATGTTTTTTACCTTACCACTTTTTACTCGTGTCATCTCCTTTTTCACTTGGCAGGCCCCTTCCTAAACCACTTCCTACCTAACCCCCTCGGAAAATCATTTTCCTTATTACATTTAAATCTTATAATGACTAGGAGGAAGGTTCATGGTTCCGTTGGATTAATCGAAATTTTGAAGAGTAGCTTGAGTTCTTCATAAGCTTGGATGATATATTATGAAAATATTTTACAAGTGAAATTCATTACACCTAAAACAAATTTACATCTACACGTGAAATGAATTCTCGGGTGCAAAAATGAGATTCATGTAAATACATTTTACGATGGGAGGCTAAGGTAAAAGAGGCCAAGGTGAAATAAATTTACAACTACATAGTGAAATGGATTTACTGGGGGAAATAAATTTTACAGGTACATGTGAATTTCAATTTACTAGTGCAAATGAATTGAGGTTAATGAAAGTAAATGGAGGATAAGTAAAAAATGAGTTTTTACAGAGAAGGAAAAACAACACATGGTTTTGGGAATCCATGGGAAGGAAAAGTAACACATATTTTTGGGAATACATGAGAAGGAAAAACAATACATAATTTCACATAAGTTGATCAATTATTCAATAAAATTATTTAAGGAGATATTTTCTGAATTTCATTTAATAAATTCATGAAAATAGAAAAATATAAAATTCATTTACAGAATATTTCAAAACATTTATAAAATATTTCATTCCAAATATTTTATGACATTGGTGAAGCATTGTCAAAGAATGACATAAAATCATTCCAAACAGAGTGATGACACCTTAACAAACCCCAAATTTTAAGGCACACAATTATCAATTGAAAGACAAATGGTAGAATCAACAGCTCTAGATTTCAAGGGCATGGAGATATCAACATTTACAAGACACCTAGCAGTAGAAGACCAACAGATTGAAGATCATTCTACAAATTTTCAGCAGTCATTCAACTAATTTCCAGATATCAAGGCACAATACTTACAAATTGTTCCAAATTTCTGGTAGAGTATCCAGGGATTGTTTTATTTTTAGTATATTGCTTAGGATATTTTTTTTTACAAGATCGGTTATGGTTTTATATATTCCAAAAAAGAGAGAGGAGCAAGCTCCTAATACATACGGGGTTCGAAAGAGTCATGTTGAAGGAGAGTAGATCGAGAACGTAGTCTCGGGTTCTTTTTGACATGAATCCAAAAATTCCAAAGATTCCAACTATATTTCTAGCATACTACCAAAGAAACTGAGAAAGCAAGAAAATACACTTACATAATATAAGTTTTAGAAACTAAGAAACTTCAAAACACTTATGAGGCTTTTTCATATTTGTTTACAGATTGATCTTGCAGAGATCTTTGTTTACTACTCTGATTGTTGGATTTTTCCCCTTCTTGATTCAAAGTTATGTTTTTGAGGTAGCTGACTGTCTCCTCAAGGTGAGTGCACTTGTTGCTGAGGGAGTCTATTTTAGTCTTCTGGCTCTCCAATTGTCTCTTCAAAGCTAAGTTTTCAAACCTCATTTGAATCGTCAAGTCTTGGATTGTGTAGTGCCCATTCTAGTTTCCTGACCTTAATATGACATTACCTTAGACACTTTATTCCTTGAGGACCTCATGTTGAGGATCCAGACACATGACACCATTATTAGCGATTGAGATACTCATGGTTGTGATGTTTATGAATGCTTTCTATTGATATCATGATAGCATGAGTGGTTATGTATCTTATCTATCAGTGTGCTGATGATTGCAACATTAAATAGTTAAGTTGGCCTCTATTTGAATTTATGATGAAGGTAGTAAAGAATATGTGTGCGCTCTACTAAAAGCATAATGATGATAAATTGATGGATAGGTATATTTCTACGATGTTATGATCTTGATAACTTAATGAATATGTATGTTTCCATTGATGATTATTGATGATAGCCATGAGGGATGTGTCCCCTATGTTACCTACTTTCTTTAGATCAGACTTACAATAGACAATGAGGTGAATGACCAGGAAGTGATAATGATGCTATTTTGATAATGACTAACATTAAGAAACCTTGTTACTGATGATTATTGAGTATGGCAGGAAACCATCAGAGGCACTCGCATATGACATGTCGATGACACTTGGTTTGATGAAAATTCATATTATTTCATCTTTTAAAGTCTAAGTCGATCTTGAAATCTGCCATATATGTTTAACTATATTCTGATGATATGTTAATGGTTGCAGGCACAGATTAGTTGCTTGACCGAATGACTCACATATGCGTAATGGGGTTGTACAGGTGGACGGAACTACATGGGAGGGGTGGGACAAAGTCCCTGATCTCACCCACTATCACTCCCGCTGTGACTTGGGCTGGAAGGGTTGAAACACCTTCGCCTTGAAGATCACGATGCCATGAGGACAGGTCCCAAAGTTGGGTCGCTCATGAGGAACCTACTGGGGGGCGTGCATCAAGGCGGATTCCTTGATCCCCAACACCATTAGTCTCACTATAGCAGGCAACATAAGAGACGATAGGGTTTATGACGTTGCACGATATTTTCCCCTCGTAGTCACTGGATGCTTGAAGGGAAAGTGGTGTGGAACCCTTGGAATTTTAGGGAAATTCTTGAAGGGCACGACCAACTTGGCACCCTTGGCATCACACTTAAACTATTAGATGTGGCACCCTTGGAACTTCTAGGGAATTTCTTGAAGGGCACAACCAAACTTGGCACCCTTGGAATCATTAAAAATAAATAATAATAAATAAA
>APFE030785675.1:56693-75478 GCA_000404065.3 Pinus taeda
CCCTAGTTGAGAGGGAGTGTTAAATTGGCAACTAGGGCCAAACTCCATGTGGATCAGCTTATTTATGATAGCTGATATTTTTATTGGATCCCTCTCGTCGAGAGGTGTAGGATTGATCCAAAGATCATCCGATTTCGATAATTATTTATGGAGATATGAATTTATTTTGTTTATGTAATTATTATCAAGCCGACCAGCACTTATGTAGGCTCTAGAAGCCCAACCGACGTGTCTATTCATCATCTACGTTTTAGTATAAATTGGTGAGGATTTGAAGTCATTTGAACACACATTCTTGGTGTGATCTCCTCTACATGTCTTTGGGTTTTGGTGGAGGAGAGACACTAAGAATATACGCTGGCCTAAGTACAGTATGATGCCCTAGTTTATACACAAATGATGCCCTAGCCTGCACGCTGTTCAAGAATCCCTAAACGCAGTCCTGTAATGGAGTCTCCTAGCCGCAGTAAAAGAGGATCTGAAACAGCGTGGGTTAAGGTCTGTTCAGGGGTCCGTTTTTGAGGACAGAACTGTTGGTGGGAGGGACGAAGCCCTGTTCGTGTAGGCCACAGCCAAGGCAGGGACAGCGAGTTAGTTTAGAGGCTGTTTGATGGGTGGACAGTCCTCATAAGAGGCTGCCACAGGTCTGTCTATACACCTGTAGGATGTTGCTGTTTTTTAGGAGGATAAGTCTGTGGTTAAGGGCTTAAATCTGCCCTAAAAGAGCAGCGTGGAGGGGCAGCCTCCCATTGAAGGACAGCCGCACTTCATGAGGGCAATTCTGGGTGAGATTCGAGGACTGTTGGGGACTGTGTTGTGTGCCCTAACCAGTCCCAGAAATTGCAGCAGTGCAGGAGTCACAAACAGCAGTGTTTTGATATGTGTTTGGTCATAGGAGTTGACCAGCTTTGGATCAGTTTGTGTAGCAGCCTATGGGAGCCAAGTTGGGCAATGATACTTGGTGCAGCAATAGTACATGGGACAACAATGATACTTGGGGTAGCATGATAATGGGCAGCATGATAAACAACAGTGATAGAATGGCATACCTGTAGCAGCCCTATCACAATGAACAGCAGTGATAGAATGCCATCTGTTAGAACAGCATGATGATGATGATGCACATGGGTATGGGCAGCATGATGATGGATAAGATACATGGAGCATGGGCAACAACATGATGGTGCAACACAATCAGGGGCAGCAAATGGACGAGATGCAGAACGATGATAGGTGAAGGAGTCACCTTGAGAATCAGTTGAAGCAGAATGTCTTCAACTGATCTCATCATGATACGAAATGATCTATGCTAGATCTAGATAAGTCAAAGTATTGACTTCTGTTGTAAATGTACTCTCTCTCTCTTTCTCTGCTGAACTTTGAAGATAAAAGAAGATTTGATCAAAGGGTTTCCCCACACATTGTGTGGTTTGTCCCTAGCTCGCGCCATATCTTGTGTCCTCTTGTCTTGGCTTGTCTTCTGCGTTTTGTATTTATGTTCTATCTGCAGTTTATCGTAATGCTGATGTGATTGCTAACTATGAAAATTTAAATAAATTGCTCTAGCATAGAACATACCTAAACTTAACAGTTCTTCTATCAGGTTGGAAGTTGATACTTTGAGAAAGGAATCTATAGGAGAGGGATTTATTCATGAACGATAATTGTTCAATCATTAGCAACCACCCTATTAAATCTTAAATCTGGCCAGTGTGCTTCATAGGCTATTGTTCAGTGACAGGTGAACAACATTAAACAAGGTCTCGTAACAACTGAGAGAGCCCCCTCTGGTTGAAGGGCCAGCTTGAACCTAAAGGCTGGTTGAGTTGGTTTCCTGGCATAGTTTTTGCAGCCAAGGAATGGCTACAGGAAACAGGGACAACATTTTGGGTCATTGCCAGGGAGCGAAGTAACGAATGGATATTTCTTTGGAGAACGATAAAGATTAGATCTATTCCTTTCCAGTGAACAAGGAGTAGGCATTTATTATTGGTAGCATTTCTTTCACCTAGTGACTCCACTTTGTCATATGGCGATTCCACTGGGTTACTAATCCCACTATTTCGGACCTCAACTACACAAATCTCATTGATAGTTGCAGACAATAGAATATGTTTTTTCCTCTCAATCATGATCAGAAATCTAATATTTCCACAAAGGATGCAACTCCCAAATTTCATTTGTGAGTATAAGTTTCCTATGGAATTTGAATTTTATACTGTATATATATTTCATATTTTCAGTTGTTGGCAATGTGGTTTGTCAATAAAAACACTCCTCACTTGATTACATTGGAAAGCATATTACACCTAATAGTGTAATTTTTTTCATTCCAGTTAGATAGAGGTATGTGGGATTGAATTAGTTATTTTCAAATTCAATGTACAATAGATCAGTGGTTGGTTTGTAGCATTAGGATTATTTCATTTTAACCAGCTGGTAAGCACTAAATGAGTAATTATTTTTAAATCAATAGTGTTGGAGGTTTTGGTGAGATTTTCTTAACTATTTTAAGATTTGTATTATTTCTGTTGGGAATAGTCACGAATGGACAGACATGCAATCTTGTTTACATTGGTCATATGTTTGATTCCATACTTACATCAATTGTCTTGGAAGAAATCCTATCCAAGTTGGACATCATCATTTAGTTTTATTCTGCATCATTATTTGACAATAAGAGAAATGTTGTTGAGAGTATTATAAATGACAAAAAATGGAAATAAAAAGTATTACTCAAATTAATTTGGAGGCCTAGAGATTGACAGATTCTCAACTATGAACTCTTTCATGTTTTCACAACATATAAATGGGAAAGTTCATGTTTTCAAGGACATAATTTTTAGTTTCAACAGCGTTGAAAATTTGATGTACCACAAACACTTAAAGGTATGGGTTGCAAGTCAGAAATTATTGAACCCCGGTTTTGGGTCCCTTGTATTGGTTTTCTATGGTTTTGATCCATGGTTTGAGTAAGGGCTTGCCTATAAAAAGGGAAGGAGACCATTTGGCTAGACACTTGTGAAAATTGAATATCTTAAGATCTGAAATTTTGGGTGATGGGTTTGAAAAGCTAGATCTAAATCAAGGTGAAAACTATAAATTGTAAGGTGAATCTACTGATAGGTCGTGATCTCTTTGGCGCATGATCAGATCTGTGGATCTAACAGTCTGTGGCACATTGGAGGACTGATAATTTGGCTCTATTCAGAGGTCCGCAGGTGATCCACAGCACAGGTGTGGAGGTACGCAGCGCAGTAGACGGATCAGGTGCGGAGGTAGGCAGAGCAGCAAAAGGCGCAGGTGCGAAGGTACGCAGCGCATTAGATGGCGCAGGTGCGGAGGTACGCAATGCAGTAGACGGCGCAGGTGCGGAGGTGCGCTATCGGGTAGACAGTGCAGGTGCGGAGCTGCGCAGTCTAGACACAGAAGAACTGCGGATATTCGTAGGTTTCTATTGGTGAAGTTGCAGACCTTTCTTGAAATATTTGTTGGCTACCTTTTGTCTATTGCTGCAGTGTTCTGGGTTTAGATTACTGGTATTGCTTTTCTGGTTACTGCATTCTGAGAGGCTATTGGCTGATTCATTAGTTGATAGTAAAAGGAGATTGGTTGATTCACGTGTACTTGATGATTATTTGATGTTCATGGATCCAGTCTAAAAATTAATGAAACGTGGTCCTTGGAAGAAAATAAGTAGGTCAAAACCTACGTACTAGTAACTCATCTAGTATAAGAACTAAGGGGGTTGTAGCTCCCTTCCAGGAGAGACTGGAAAACGAGAGAGGGTTGTAGCTCTCTGCAGGTTGCAGCCTGCGTACTGGTAAAGGACTGCACCAGTACAGAATCATTGTAAGGGAAGTTTCTAATTGAAAGAAGATAAAGACACATTGCAGCAGGTGGTTTTCACCCACATTGGGTTTCCACCTTATATCTAGTGTTCTTTGGTGTGACTGTCTGTCTTTCTTGTTCCTGTTCATTATTATATGGTACTGACATTCAAATTAATGGTCAACATCTAAAGAATAAATTAAATTATAAATCTAGAAGGAATATTGAAAAGAATTTGATAATATTGATTCACCCCCCCTCTCAGTATTATTTCCAACATCAAATTCTCTTTTTTCACATGTTCAAGTTTGAATAGAAGATTCTGGGTAAGAATATATTGAGTATCAATCTTTCTAAAATGCCCTGCAAAACTATAATCATTTAAAGAGATCAGTTTATTGGACTATTTGTCTGAGATAACTCCTCTACATATTTACTAATTATTGCATTTTTTCATCCTCTGTAATGTGTTTTGTTGGGCTGTAGAAGTTTTCTACCAGCATCCAAATCTGCCTGATTGATTAAGTATTCAGTTTGACTCCTTAATTACCAGGAATATCCTTATATTATTCTTTCAAATTCTTTAAAAGTTAAGTTCTTATGTCAGGCTTGAAGTCGACACTTTGATAAAGGACTTTGCAAGAGAGGGATTTATTCATGAACATTAATTGTGCAATCATTAGCAACCACTCCATTAAATCCTAAATCTGGCCATTGTGCTTCATAGGTTGTTGTTCAGTGACAGGTGAACAACGTTAAACAAGCCCTCATAACAACTGAGGGAGCCCCCTCTGATTCAAGGGCTAGTTTGAACCCAAAGGCTAGTTGAGTTGGTTTCCTGGCGTATTTTTTGAAGCCAAGGACTGCCTATGGGAAACACGTACAGCAGGAGATGTGAGCGAAGCTTGGTTGGGCTAGAGTCCCTTTCTGGTGCAAGTGGAGGAGTTGCTCCCACATAGGGTTGCTTCCAGTATTAGGGCTATTCATGAGAGAGCCTTGGCCAAAGTTGTTAGATCTAGTGCCCATGTAAACTTATGACTGGTTAATTGCCAAGGGTAAGTGGCCTCAGTGGAAAAATTATTTCCAAGAGGTTGTTGAACTCATGGACCATGGGTGATCCAAAGGGGTTATTGATAGAATTAGGACCCCATGGATTATACATGTACAAAGTGTTTTTCCCCCTAAATACATCCCAAGGATCAAATGTGTGAATCTGGAACATAGATCCTCCAAGGAGTTGACTCCCAAAAGGATTGGTGATCCCAATAGAAACAAGTACACCTACAATATTTCTAGACGATGACATGGCTATAGTGAAAGGATTCTAGCCATATGGAAACCCATTATTGAGTATTTTCATACTTCTTAGTGAGATACTTGAACCCATCGTGGGGCCTGTGAAACCAAATGTGAAAGAGAAGTTAGACATCCAACATTGGACATAGGGATACTAGCTGAGATGGAACTAGAACCTCTACTCAATGTGAATGGAGATATAAAGGTCGCTAATGTGGAGGTACTCGCACTGAATATGCCAAGTGGTGGAACTCCACTAAGATTTTGCCGAAAACAAGGAGAAAGAGTCATTAAAGGATGTGGTGTGGAAAGGATACGTGGTCAAAGGTATGGATGTGGACATGAATTTTGGAGGACCATCAATCATTCTAGGTGTAGACATAATGGGTTCTGACACTGAAGTAGTAATGTCACCCATGAAAGAATCGGGTAAGGGACTATGCAAAGATCCAAATAAGTCGATACCCATAACTAATGAGATGGATATAGAGGTAGGATGATGAGGTGGAAGATCATGGTTAACCACTCGATGAACATCTGGTTTAAGGATTGTGAGTATCACCCAAAGTAACCTAAGAAAAATACTTACCTATGTTGAAATTAAGTCTATGTCCATAGGGAGGTGGACCTACCTCGTAGGGGGAAAGGGCCATAAGTCTAAGAGAATGACACAAAAAAAAATCTACCATAGTGGCAGCCAAAGGTTACATAATCATGAATAAAGAAAATTCCTAAGGCTGCTATATACAAAGGACAAACAAAAAATACTAAAAATATCCTAAAGTAGCAAACCAAGCAAATAGGAGTGGGAAAGGGATCCTCTCGTCATTAGAGCCCACTTAATCAATGCATGGGTCAATGGTGAGGAAATGGTTGGTACAACTATAATAGGTGCCTACTTAATAATTTAACCAAGGACCAAGTGCTCTTATGATTCATGGAGCATCCCCCAAGAGAACCGAGTGAGTTTTCCTAAAATATGCCCCAGCTACAACAAGGGCCGACCCCCTCACCACCACCTATGATAGTATCGTAAGAGATGCCACCATGGTCATCACCAAAAATAGCACATATGAGGGGGGGGACATTCATTATCAAGAACCACACACAGGTAGGGTAGCAATCCTGAAGACTCCCAAAGGAGACTCCCACAAGTACGATGCAGTTCTCGAATATAACTTCCACTGTGTCCAAACAGATTTAGGAGGTCACTTTGAAGGTACCAATGTATCCTATTTCTTAACCCTTATTTTAGAATGGATTCCTAGATCGTGCCACCAAAAGTAGATTTACACAGCCTATGTCAAGATTCTATGTTTGTTTTTTGGTCTTGGGGAATTTAACCTTACTCCCCTATCCTAAGACCCTAGTCTATCTAATGTTGGTGTGATCCCAAGGAAATATAAAATTATAGAATTAATTTTATTGAGTTAATTTTAAGGTTTGTTCGTTAATTCAAGGGTGATGGATGAAACTATGATGATGTTATGACTCAACTGATTCAAAAAAAACTATCCAAAGATACGTAAATGAAAATTTTCAGCTTTAATGAATTCTATGTAAACTAAGGGAGAAATATTTTTTCGTTTTGATATGAAACCATGCACATATCCATCACTTCTCTCTCATTTCACACCCTAATCCTATCAACCAAAAAACAAACCAGTGCAAAAAGTACAACAAAAGAAGAAAAAGGAAATAAAGAAAATTCTACCCAAAACCAAAAAACCTAAATCTACCCATAAGAATGCACTAAGCTGTGAAAAATGAGTTTCAATCAAGTAACAAGCTCAAAAGAAAACAAATAGTGTAGGGGTAGGGTTATCAGTTTAATGATGCCAAAGAGGTATCTGAACACCAACTTCTTGTAAAGAATCAAAACCCAAGAACAAGGTTTAAACCATGATAATATAACTAAGTCTATAATATTGGACGCAAACTAAATAAAAAAAAAAAAAAACAATGATCAAAGCCCAAAAATTTAGATTTAAAACATACCCCTACAAGGCTTGCAAAGGTTAAAAATTCCCTAACATATGTATGCTTAACCCCTAAATTTTCGAGGAAAAGACCCTTCAACACTCGGTTAGAGTATACCTAACTGAACTAGAGGCCCTATCAACACTCTTTGGCAGTTATGTAGACCAAAGAAATAGGCTATCAACACTTGTGTTTGAACTATAGGCACCAAACATAATAAAAAAACATAGATCTAAGAGGTTTTTAAACCTAAGTTTCGAAACCAAGTTCTATAGAAGACTGTTGACCATTGTAAAACACCGAGTAACCATAAAAACCCCAAGAAAAATGAAGTACAATAAGATAATAAAAAAAAAAAAAAAGACTTATTGGGAGCTCTCTAATGGAGTTTTCATTTCTATTTTAAGGGAAAACTTTACTTGCAATAATAAGTTACTTTAAAGCTAAAATAATTTCCTAGGGCTTTCCTAGATGGTGTGTGTGAATGAAGAAGTGGAACTAAGCAAATTAGAAAATCCCAAGAACTTCATATTAGAAGAAGAAAGTGGAGAACATACCTCTCAATGCTACAATACTAACTCTATTTGATGATGCCAAATTTACGAAGATCTCCCCAAGATATTTACTTCTGGATATCCTAAAGAACCTGCACACAGATAAGGAAACCAATCCAATCTTCCTGCAAAAAAATGACAGTGAAAAACACAATACATCAATTACATAAAATACTAGAGAATATGAGATATGAATATGGGGAGATTATTTTATTACCATAGATCTTGAATTGAACTGGAGTACATCATTGAGCTCTCCAAGCTTCTGCCCTTGATCTGCTTCCTAACCTCTATGTTCATTGGTGTGCACCTACATGCATAAGTTTATCGCAGACAACTATGGAAACATTCCAACATTATTTCATTTCTTCTTGATGTGACTAGTGAAGAGCTCTGTTTATATAGATTTTCCTCATGATTGACCTTCACTGAAACTAGACACTTTCTTGACCATATCATAGGCGATGATTAAGTTAGAAAAAATTAATCATGATTTTAATCAACAATGATTATTTTAACCAAGGTTGTTAAATTGGACCGAATGTAAGCTTATCCAGTTGAGATTTCACATAGTTTCATAGCTCTAGTGTAGAGAGGGCATTGATGACCTATTGTTTCGGTCCCCACAATTAGGTAGGCGTATTTCTAGTCCTTTTCGTTTGGTTCCCACAACTACATAGGAGCGATGATCCCTCAAAGCACTAATTTCTCTGATGTTTCACCAATCATAATTTGGTTCTCTAACTTGGAAAATGATGTGCTTTTATTCTTGACCTTAGGGCATGGTTTTTTGAGCTATACAAATTCCCCACCTTGGAATTGTGAAAATGTGGGCCCCCCTTATGCTATGTCCTAGGCATGGGCCTCCTTCCACTTCCACCTTGTTACATGCCTCTCTATGGTTGGGCGTGTTGGTTGGCATTCATATAATAAGAAGTTTGGTTGGGAGGGGTTCCAGGGTCAAACCCGTGGCCCCGCTCCCCATTTTGTTTTTTTATAATAATAATTACATAAATATAACTCGTGGCCTATGTATATTAAGCATCAAAACTATAGCCTGTTGGTGGCCTGTTGGCTCGTCTCTGCTAAGGTCATAGGTTCGACCCAATTGTTATAAAAAAACATCATTTTTTAATTGAATAGGATTACATGGCCAATTTAAGGTTTCCACATGGTGCCTAGTGGTGGGGCCATGTGGTGACCACAAATTGGCCCGCCTCAATGCTAACTGAGTGCCATGTGGGGTTCATAGAGGGTGAAACATGGCCTCTTCTAGTGATGCCTCATGGCATTGTCATTGCCCCATTTTTTTACTATTCTTTCCAAAAATTTAGAAGGCCATATCTTCCTCATATAGAGGCGTTTTGAGGTGTTGTTCATGTCATTGCGAAGCTATTATCGAGCTCTATGACTTGGTGCCATATTTTTTTTAGATTTGAGGACTTTGAATTTTGATCCTTTTTTGATCCCCCTAGATCAATATAAACACTATAAATGATAGTCTCAAACTATATCTCATTTCCAAAAGTATTGTTAGCTTCACATTTTTCCACACGTGCTATTTACTAGTTTGGTTTGGCATAACAACAATTATGACAGTTAGGGTTCTTTTCTCACTGCTTGTAATTCCCCTACTCCTTAAGACATAATTTGTCCTTTCCAAATTTTTACTAGGGGACACACCTTAAACACTTGGATTGTAGGTCCCTATAATACTAGTGTATTCCCTTATTATTATTGTCATTGTAGCCCCTTATTGTTATTTTTGTGCCCATGTTGTCCCCATATTGTTATTATTGTGCCCCATAGAAGCCCACTATTGTATTGTTGTGCCCTTACATTATTATTGTTATGTTGGCTTTGACTATATTGTGACCCCTTAGACTCCTATATATAGAAAGGAGTTCTTGTAATTTGTATCATCCAAGAATTTTTCATTGTGTAATGTAAAGGAGGTTTCTCCCTTGAAGAGGTTTATTTTGAAGTCGTTTCATTATCTTTTCTTCTATTTTGTGAGTTGGTTGCATAACAATCGGTATCAGAGCTTTGGATTCAAGGGTTTCGCTGCTTCAAACAGGTCATTGTGGAATTTTCGCTATAAATTTTTTTCTACGATGTTTCAGAAGCTAAAATTAAAACACATTTGAGATGAAATCTTGATGAAACTCGGGTCATAATTTCAGATCTTGTATCGCTATATTTTTGGAGATATGATCCAAGGAAGTTAGGGTTTTTGCAGGCTTCTGAATTATATCTCAAACAGGTGATCTGGGGAAAATCGTGATAAATTTCTCTCTGAGCATTAGATTGAAATTTTGTAAAAAGGTACAAAATAAGGACAGACTATAGTTTTCATTGTATTGGTTTTAGGTCCAAAGGTCTAAACAGTGACACATGGAACTTCGTACAAGTTATCTCTACTAAACATGTCTATAATCAGGTCATCATGGGAGATTTTAAATAACTCTTTCTTGAAGAATCCACTCATGATCAGACTTGGGGATTGGAACAAGGACTCAGAGGGATACCACAAGACGAAATTTCATACCTCAGAGATCTAAAATTATAGAGATACAACAGATTCAATATCGAACTTCTACAATGCCAAAAAAGGTGCGTGGTCTTTTTAAAATTTTGCATAAGTTTGGTTTGAAACATTAGTTTGAAGATATTCTAGAGGAGCATAGGATTGATGTGTTCACAGGGAAATTAATGGATAAAATCCAACATGAGGTTCACCTTCGGGAACCTGATTCATTGGAGAAGGTATTCAGGTTGGCAAGAAAAAAATGAAAGAAAAATTATGGCAACAAGGAAGCCTACCAATCACAACTATAAAGATGGAGGTGTCGTTGCTCCTAGATTTCCACATATCAAGATAGAAGGATATATCAAGAAGAAAAAGGTAATTGTGTTGATTGATTCGGGTAGTACCCATAATTTTATTCATAGTAAGATAGCGAAGGAATTGAATTGCTTCCTATATCCAACACCAAAGTGTTAAGTGATGGTTGCAAATGGAAGAACCATAAATTGCTCTATAAAGTGCCATAATATCAAGCTATCCATGGGAGAATATGTGTTGAATAGTCCAATTATTTCCATTCCAATGGGTGTTGATGATTTTGTACTAGGAGTCCAAAGTTGTAATCTTTGGGTACGATAACTTTTAATTTTCAAGGACTTTTCTTGAAAGTTTTTTCAGAAGGAAAGGAAGTTGAATTAAGGGGTGTCACAGGGAAACCAGGAAAGATAATCATCTCTAATTGCATGAAAAATCTTCTAAAGAAATAACAACGTGGCGTAATTGCATAATTATGTTCGCTAGAGGTTCCCACGTTGAAATCATCTATTTCTCCAGATCTCCAAAAAGCCTTGGACAATCGTTCCAAGATATTTGAGACTCCCAAAGGCCCCCCACCTATTCATGATCATGATCATCCTATTCATTTGATTCTAGGAATTGTTCCTCCAAACATTAGGCCTTACAGATATCCCTATGCCCAGAAGAGTGAAATTGAACATATGGTTGCAGAAATGCTAGAGGCTGGTGTATTTCAACCTAGTCAAAGCGCTTTCTTTGCTCCAGTAGTATTGGTGCATAAGAAGGATGGATCATGGCACATGTGTCCAAATTATAGGGATCTCAACAAGCTCACTATTAAAGATAAATTTCCCATTCCTTCCATTCATGAATTATTGGATGAATTACATGGAGAAATTTACTTCGCCAAGTTGGACCTTCGTTCAGGATATCATCGAATTAGAATGAAGACTGAAGACATCCTGAAAAAGACATTTAGAACTCATGAGGATCATTATGAATTTTTGGTCATGCCTTTTGGCCTGACCAATGCACCTTTTACATTTCGAGGTTTGATGAATTCCATTTTCACACCTTTCCTTAGAAAATTTGTGTTAGTATTTTTTGATGATATACTAGTCTACAACAAGTCTTGGAAGGATCATGTTCAACACGTTGATAGAGTGCTCAAACTGTTGGAGGAGAAAAAATTATATGCAAAAACCTCCAAATGTCTCTTTGGAGTACAAGAGGTGGAATATTTGGGTCATATTGTATCTCATGAAGGTGTTAAGTTAGACCATAGCAAAATTAAAGCCATTAAGGAATGGAAATTCCCCACATCGATAAAGCATTTGCGAGGATTTCTCGGTTTGACAGGGTATTATTGCAAGTTTGTTAAAAATTATGGGAGAATAGCAGTACCTCTAACAACATTACTAAAGAAAGATGCATTTTATTGGACTCCAGAACCAACGAAAGCCTTTGAACATCTTAAAGAGGCAATGTGCCAAGCATCGGTCTTAGCTATGCCAGACTTCACAAAAACCTTTATTGTGGAATGTGATGCCTCAGGAAATGGAATTGGTGTTGTTTTAATGCAAGAAGAAAGGCCCATTTCTTTCGAAAGTTGTCCAATCAAAGGAAAGTATTTACACAAAGTTATTTATGAGAAGGAAATGTTGGAAATACTACATGCACTTAAGAAATGGCGACCTTACCTAATGGGAAGACACTTCAAGGTAAAAACAAGTCGTGATAGTCTTAAATACTTTTTAGAACAAATATTATCTTCAGAAAAGCAACAAAAATGGGTTCCAAAGATGTTGGGTTATGACTTTGAAATCATCTACAAAAAAGGGAAGAAAAATGTTGTTGCAGATGCACTCTCAAGAAAGGATGAGGATGTGGAAGCATTGCTTATCGCCATTTCTATTATCCAACTAGATTGGATAAGCAAAGCAAGGGATGAATGGGAGAATGATGAAAAAGTGTGGGCCCTCATTTAAAATTTACAACAAAACCCTAATACATATGATACATGTAGCTAGAAAAATGATTTGTTATGGTACAAAGATCACTTATACCTCTTTAAGAATTCCCAACTCAAACAAAATATTCTTATGGAACTGCAAACCTCTCCCTTTTTAGGGAACTCGGGATTTTTAAAAACTTACCACAGGGTTAAGAAGGAATTTTTTTGGGATGGCCTTAAATCTGATATTCAAAATTTTGTGGCGAAATGTTTAGTTTGCCAACAAAATTAAGTTGAAACAATTAATACCCAAGGTCTATTACATCCGTTATCCATTCCAATTCAATGTTGGGAGGAGGTTTCAATGGATTTTATCACAGTTTTACCCAAGTCGAAGGAAAGAGTGTCATCAAGTTTTACCAAATATGCACACTTTTGTGCATTATCTCATCCCTTTAAAACCAGCACAATTTCTACTACATTTATGGAAACAATTCAAAAGCTACATGGAAACCCAGAGATTATTGTAAGCAAGAGAGATCCCATTTTCACTGGACTTTTTTGGAAAAAAATATTTTCTTGTCTGGGTACTCAGTTAGCTCATATCTCATCTTGTCATCCTCAATCTGATGGGAAATTTGAGATAGTGAACAAATTTTTGGAAGGATATGTTCGTTTCTTTGTAGCTGATAAAAAAACACAATGGGTCAAATGGTTTCCACTGGCTGAATGGTGGTATAACACTTCCTTCCATACTGCAGAAAAAATGACCCCATTTATGGCACTTTATGGATATCATCCACTGTCCATCACATCACATTTAAGAGAAAATTCTAAGGTTCAAGCAATGGAAGATCATATCGAGCATCAACAACAAGTTCTCCAATTCTTAAAGGATAATCTCACTTTGGCACATAATAAAATGAAACAACAAGCAGATAAACATCACAGAGAAAGAAGTTTTGATGTAGGTGACCGGGTATTTATACGGCTACAACCATATAAAAAAATGTCCCTCAAGCAAGCTAAGATGGCTAATAATTATCACCAAAGTATTATGGTCCGTACAAGGTGTTGCAAAAGATTGGTACTATGGCATACAAATTTGAGATTCCTATAGCGTCCCGAGTGCACCCAGTTTTCCATGCTTCATGCTTAAAGAATGTTATAGGTGACAAGCTCCCAGTTCAAACAACATTGCCTGAACTTGAAGAGGAAGGAAAAATCATATTGGAACCTGAAGCAGTCACAGAAACAAGAACTTGACAGCAACAAAATCGATCAATTTCATAATATCTCATCAAGTGGAAGAACTTACCCACTGAAGATTCCACATGGGTGGATGAGAATTTTATACAGAAGCATCCAGAACTACTCAAGCATTAAGGAAAACACTTTTCTGAAGGAGAGGGACATGTTAGGTCCCTATAATACTAGTGTATTTCCTTATTATTATTGTCATTGTAGCCCCTTATTGTTATTGTTGTGCCCATGTTGTCCCCATATTTTTATTATTGTGCCCCATAGAAGCCCACTATTGTTATTGTTGTGCCCTTACATTATTATTTTTATGTTGACTTTGACTATATTGTGACCCCTTCCCCGAATGCGGGTGTTAATTACGATAATTAAGCTAATGAGACAGGGCGATGACAGACGGGGCGGCCACATGGCCCTCTGCAACCTTTCCAAGGTCACCATGAATGGCATTCATGGCACCTCGCAGGAGTCATTTAATGCCTGCTCAAGTCAAGGCAAGGCCATTACCCGCTTAACCATGGAGCCGGAGAACTTTCCTGTTATTCTGCCCCTGATTCACTATGTATGCCCTCCACAGGCAGGAGAGCCGACTGAACGCACCAGCACTGGGCATAGATGTTGGCTTGTGAGCTGCATTGTTTTGGGTAATGGCTTCCACCATTCCCACACAAACCTATGCAATTCGGCTCATGACCTCCAGCCCTTTGTAATTTCTGCGCAAAGCTCTTCCGTCAATTCCTCTTGTGCTCCTCTTGACTCTCTACCTGTTCCCATATCCACCATGGTCCTCCACCGTATGCGCAGCTGACGTAGTGGCACGTGAGGTGGAAGTTCTCGTTCCCCTGCTTTGCATAGCCATCTCTGCTTCCCCTGTCTCCTCTACCGAAAATCCCCACTAGCACAATTTTTCAGGTCAGTATATGGATACAAGAAGTGGCAGAGGTAGAGTCGACCTCCACAGCTCAAGACGTGAAGCTGGAGTTGTTCGCACTGCAGCCTTTCCTCTGCCTCCGCATCCTGTTCCTCACACAACGCAGTTTCGGTTTCGTAGCTTTTTGAACCGCCCGATTATTGTAGCCACTGTCTCAATTTCCATTACAGAAGAGACTGAGCAACATATTCCCATGACCATTTCTACGGAGGAGGCGAACAGAGCTGGCCCGAGTAGGAACAGGGGCAATAATAACAAGCAGGCAGTTGATGGAGGTCGGAACAGAAGGCACGGTAAAGCCATTGCTAGCATTTCGCATGTTGAGATGGGAATTCACAGTTGATATGACTTAAGTTTGTTTTCCAGTAGTCATTAAAAGTTTAAACTAAGTGTTTTTTTTTAATTTCCCCTTGTTGTCAAGGAGATTCCTTCCCAAAAATATTCCCCTGATTAGTGATAGACAGTAACAATCCACTAGTTTTCCCTTTTGTTGAAAATTGTAGCCATGGCCGATATTTCCATCAATGAAATTAAAGGAAGAAAATAAGAATAAAAATTGCAAACTTATATTTATATTTTCCTTCCTAAAAGTTCAAGTCAGCCATCCCTTTTTTTAGGTGGGTTGGGCCCCAATAAGACACCCATTCTACCCCAATTAGAGTTGTATATGAAGGAGAGGTCTCCTCCTCACTTGGACACACCGAATTTGTATTGTATCTCTCTAATCCAGCGAATTTCAGAAGTAGAAGGAGGGCCAAAAATTTATAGGAGGGCTTTGGGATTTCTTGTTGTTGTTGGGTATCAGTTTGGCTATTCTCTTCATACTATTTTTTATGTACTCATTTATCTTTAACTCTCTCTCTCTCTCTCTCTCTCTCTTGTTCACATAAGGAATAATTTTTTGGGTTTTCCCCTTGTAAGTTTTTCCCTAGCCTAAGGCCTAGTTTTTGTGCCTCTTGTCTCATGGTTTCTTGGTTATTTGTACTATGATTCAAAACTTCTCTTTCATGCTTAATGAACTTATTTTCAAATAATGTTTGATGAAGCAAATTCTAATGCTAATGGTGGTTATTTGTAGATTTTAAAATGTATAAGAAAATTGTTATAGTGTTTCCCTAGTTACATTTAACATGGTTTTAGAGCTGGGGGGCACTAAAGAGAAGTTGTAGTACATGATAAGGTCAAATTTCCCATTATCTCTTGATATGCAAAGTTTCTTGAGCTTCTGTGTAAAGTATCCTGAGGCTCTGTGCACTCTAATCTTAAGTACCATCCATTGATCATAGATTTGTTGATCCAAGTCCTATCCTATTTAGGTCACAATAATTTGAAGCCTTGTGGTTATAATTCAAGATTTCGTGGGACCAATTTCTGTGGTATGCAAGACCCCTCTGTGATATTTGAGCTCTTATGCCTAGACTCTGCAAAATTCTACGGATGAAGTAATCAAGTCCAATCTTTGTTCAATTTAATTTAAGGTACATAATTTATGTAATGTGGCACTATATATAATATATATATATATATATATTAATATATATTATATATATATATATATATTTCATGTGCGAGCCACTCTAAAATGAATTCAAGCATGATAGTCTCTCTGTAGATTGATGCAAGGTCTGAATCTCCTCCATAATCTACATCCGAGCTCTATATTTCTTCTATGATATATTCAAATTATATCTCTCTGTTGCATTGTATATTTTGAGGAATCTAAGTGGAAGAAATCTACATTCATAGGATATACATATGCAATTTCTCTTATCATCTGATCCTAAGTAAATTTAAGCCTCTCTATAGCACGTTCTCCTATCACTGATATGCAAGCTCCCTTCTCTATTGAGATCATGTGGAATTTATCTTAACCAAACTATGAAACATCATCTGATGCTAGGTCCCTATAATACTAGTGTAGCCCCCATGTTGTTATTTTTGTGTCCCATATAGCCCCCATATTTTTATTGTTATACGACATGGAAGCCCACTATTCTTATTATTGTGCCCTTACATTATTATTGTTATGTAGGCCCTAATTATATTGTGACCCTTTCGACCCATATATATACAAAGGAGGCCTTGTCATTTGTATCATCCAATAATTGTTCATTTTATTTTTTATGTAAAGGAGGTTTTCCCCTCGAAGAGGCTTATTCTCAAGTCATTGATCTACCTTTTCTTCTATTTTGTGAATTGGTTGCATAACCTCTGGTATCAGAGATTTGGATCCTAAGGTTTCACTACTTCAAACAAGTTGTTTTGGTATTTTTGCTATAAAAAATTTTATGCGAGGCTTCAAAAGCTTAATATCAACCACATGGAGCAAAAATATTGGTGAACATCTTGTAAAAGTTTCGGAACTTTGTTTGCTATATTGTCATAGATATGATTCAAGGAAGTTAGGCTTTTTGTATGCTTCTAAATTTTTCTCAAACAGGTGTCTCAGGTAAAATAATCATAACTTTCATTTCAAACATCCAAACTGAATTTAGTAAAAAGTGGCAACAAATGCACAGAATGTAGTTTCTTGTGTATCATTTTCAGGGCCAAAGGCTCAAATAGTGACATGTGGAAGTTTGTATTGTTTTTCCCTATTGAATCAGTCCATAAGCAACTCATCTTGAGAGATTTGGCTTAACTTTATATTGAAGAATCCAATCTCATTATAACTAGTGGTGGTGGAAAGAGGAAACATAGGAATACCATACGACAATTTCTTAGACCTTGGGAGGCCAAAATTATATATATATAACAATTTCAAGATGAAGCTCCAAAAAGAAGGAAAAAATCTATGTACTTTTTTTAAAATTTGCATAAATTTTCTTTCAAAAATTAGTCTTAAGTGATTCAAAGGGAATAGTAAGGCATAATATCATTATTTGGTTCCAATATGCCTCACAACAAGAAAATGGACACTCCTAGTAATAAACCAATAAGCTCTACTATGAAGCGTGAATAAGAGGAAGAAATGCAACGTGATATATCAAAATTACGAGACCAAGTGCAATAAATTTTGTTCCCGCAACGAGTAACCAAAAATGAATTGGAAACGATGATGAATGTCAAGATGGATGGTTTAGAAGTAAAAATAAAAAGGGACTTGGAAGTTTTGAAGGAAGTTTTAATATAAGACATGAAAGTTTTTAAAGTAGACATGGATGTGATGAATGTCAAGTTGGAAGGATTGAAAAAGTTACTACAAGAAATTTTTCGCACTGGTGACAAGGTAATCCATGAAAATAATGGTGAGGAAAAACTAAATATGAATGTTGGGACAAGGTCCCCTAGGGTCAATTTTGGGGGAAAAGCCTAATTTTTTGGGCAAAAATCCCAAGTTTTGTTGTAAAGAATGTAAAATCTCCGCAAAATGTGGTTGCGGAGCGTGTAGATGGTAACAAGTCATAAAGGGTTTTACCTTTCTGTTATGTAAGTTGTGTCAAATTGTATATACATACCCATGGTCCGGGGACCATGCGACTGTATAAAAAGGAGAGTCTTAGAGAGTTTAAGGAAAAGATAGTAAGGAAGGATGAAGATGAATGTAACGGGTCAATAGAAGAAATAGTGAAGAAGTCTTAGAGTAAAAGAGAGGCTCTGTAGCTGTGTGCACAGTGGCCTAGAGTAGAGTCTGCAGTTGAGTGCACGGACCCCTGCAACTGAGTGTGCAAGGAAGTCTTGAGTCTGTAAGAAAAACTAAAGTATCAATAAAAATATTGTTCTGGAAATACTTTTGTTTTGTCCATCTATTTCTGCTATGAATGAATGCACTTTTATGCTATGATGAATATGGGTGTATGAGTTAACACTGTATTGATGCACAATTTTACATGGTTTACATTGTCATAGGAACACAAGTAATAATAAATGTTTACACAAAGAATATCTTATTTCATGTTAATATTATCAAATACTTAAGTCGATCTGGGCAAATATAGACTTAAGGGCAGTTAGAGAGGCGCGTAAAGGGTTGATTCATGTTGGGTATACGACCAAAGTCCCACATTGACTAGAAGTGGGGAGGATCATGGGTATATAAGGATGGACAAATATCTCCATTGGTATGAGGCATTTTGGGGTAAGTCCAAAAGCAAATCCATGAGGGCTTAGGCCCAAAGTGGACAATATCATACCATTGTGGAGATATGTGGTGTC